>JAECUM010051448.1:0-20764 GCA_016617855.1 Megalonaias nervosa | reverse complement strand
AACGACCCTGTAGTTAAATTACATGTGTGTTAAAATTTGAATTCTTTCTAAATCTTTTTATTTCATTTTTATTTCATTTTTATATCATTAAATGTAATTATTATTATGATGATGATTATGTTCTCAGGGTCTGATATTTTGTTGGAAACATCGTGTTTATTTAAAACGTAAATGTGACTCGCGTAAGCACGATTTTTGCATGACGGTTTTTGTCGATTCAAGTAAACAGTCGGAAATAGCTATGTAAAAGATTGGTTGCGACCACGGTCATTGCTAATAATACTTGTTGACATTCTATACTACGTTGGCGATATATCGAAATCTCCACGATTTCTTCATGCGTGTACATGAAATGACGTATTAGTTTGCTTTAAAATACTCAGGTACCTGCGAACTGGTCTAGAGTTATATTTTAACATCTTAGAGAGTCACATCATAACATCTTATAGAGTTTCTAATACCTTAAGAAAGTATTCCTGCGCTGGAAAGAGTTGTTCGCTCGTACGTATGAAGAACAACATGTGTTTTGTTATTGATAATAGCTGTATTTCATCTACCTTTTAAAGAATAATTATTTTCCCTGGAGAACTACACAACTGGCTTTTGGACAAAGACATTTGCTGAAATTATTTCTAAATTGGAGCAGAACAATACAAATTGTGATTCACAGTGAAAATTCTGGACATTTGTGTTAACCTTCATCTGACGTCATCATCCGCCATCTTGGAACGGAATTGAGATTCAGACTTCAATTTAGAACTGTTTATTCACAGGACTTATGTTTTTCGCAATTTTAGGACACATTTTAGGATCTTCTTCATAAATCGTAAGTCTTGTTTCATATTTTACCTTTTCACCGTGTTTTCTAGGGAAATAAATTATATTTGTTAAAATTTACAAGGCTTGTTGTCTTCGCTCTTTTCTTTATGTTACTTTAAACGAGCCGAAACGTCACTCTATATATATATATATATATAGTATATATATAGCAGGGTTATATATATATATATATATATATATATATATATATATATATATATATATATATATATATATATCTTACAGGTGCAAGGTATTATCGATGGCCTTATGGTTAGAGCGTCCGCCTCGGATGCGGGAGGTCCTGGGTGCGATCCTTGGCCAAGTCATACCAAAGACCTTCAAAAATGGTACTAACAGCTGCCTCGCTTGGCACTCAGCATTAAGTGGTTAGTGTTAGGACTGGTCGTCCTGGTGTCAGGATAATGTGACTGCGTGGGACATCATGATACATGTCTCCGGCATGATGCCTCAGTGCTAGACATCACTATAAACTGCCACAATGCAGACATTGTAGCGATATGACTGAAAAATTGTTAAAGCTACGTTAAAAGTCCAAATCACGCACGCACGCACGCACGCACGCACGCACGCACGCACGCACACACACACACACACACACACACACACACACACACAGGTATTACCGCAGTATTTCTTTACGGTGGACTGTAACAGGGGGAGTACTTTTTCATTATACCATACGTCGGTAGTTTCCGTCAGTAAGGAATGTACGGAAATTCCCAAATAATCTTGTTATGAATTGAATGATATTAACATCATATTTCATCATTTCATGACGACAAAATTAAGAATTTTGTTCATAACAGTTGTATTTGGCAAAATATAATATCGTACATTACAGATATGATAATATTAATAAGCCTTTAATCACATGGCCGAGACTATGTTCCTACGCGGTATCAACGAGTTCTTTCCTCCTACTCAGAAGAAAACACTTAGATGGTTTTGTATTTATTACATATCCCCTTTTATTCACTCATTCCTTTAAAAAATGAAATGTATACTTTTTAAAAACTAATTTAGGCAGTTCTCCTTTTATGAAAGAGAGTATGCAACTCTCAACATGTGCTCTTATTTAAACGTTGTTAAGCATATATACACAGTGCAGCTGCATCATCTTTTGTCTGCATTTCTAATATAGATTTACTCCGTACCTTTAAATGTTTAAAAAATGTTGTATGGGACATATGAATGGACCTAATCTGCAGTCACAGGCAAGTGAATTTTTTTCCTTACTTCTCAACTAGAACATAAGTTTTGGACCAGTAAGGGGTCCCTTTTCTAACACTTTATTTACTGAATAAGTACTCTACTTTTTAAAGGAATAGGGAATATACAATTAAACTAGCAAGAGTCACTGACCATTTTATTCTGAGTGGGGTTTTTCTGCTTTTATTTCTTCAGGTTGCATCTAGCTGCTTTGTACTACAATGAAAATTCAAACAATGCACATGCAGTGACCAAGACTGGCCAGGAGCGGTGGAGAGTTGTTTATCCAAAAAGCAAGAAAGGGATGGAGGCTGTATTAAAGCCTTGCAAAGTAGACCCAACCTTTGGTAAGATTTTGACTAAATATGTTGGTGGCATATCTTTTATGTGCTTTATCCTCCTTTTCTACACCAAAGTCATTGTGTATATGCTTCTGTCACAATTTCTCAGGGATGATTGATGTCAACTGCAGATTGACAATAACCATTTTTAATGTATAAATGTAACGTCCGGTGTAAACAAGTAATCCGTGCGGGATTAAGGTCTTGTAGGGCCCTAAGCACTGAAAATATTATGGTACCCGATGCCAACAAAATGTGAAACTAAAAAAAAAACACTATTAAAAGATAAAAAGAAAAATGAATCAAAATACACGCAGATTGAAATGGTCATATATAATTCATTAATTTCTTCATCAACACTTAATTTGAATTTTTTTGGTGCCCCTATTGGGCTGGTGCCTTAAGCATGTCCTTAGGGTGCTTAATGGGTAATCTGGCCCTGCAAGTGTAATCTCTAGCCAAATCTGAAATATAAATAAAATAATTAAATACATTTTTAGTTCAAGGAATAAATTTTATTAAAGTTCATAATGTTGGGACATGGGTTACTCTATCATTATGAAAATGTAATAGTTCAGAATTAAGAAAGTTTATTGATTTCATATCTTGGTGCATTTTTATTCTTTAAGGTTACATTGCACTCCTGAAGCAGGCATTGCTGGACTTGAGGCAGGGCTTGCCTACATACACAGAAGCATTCATGTCCAAGAAAGGGGCATCTCAGTATCCACCACCACTCACAGCATCATATAAACAGGTTTCAAAAGAAGAACTCATCATAAGCATTTTTATGGTGTAGCATATTTGAAGCCAACATATTCCTCTGAGGGAAATGATTCTCTGATTTTTGAAACCACACAGGATGGAAGAACTTTCCGGCTGTGTCTGCCTAGCCGATGCCAAATCCATGTGACAAAACGCAGATAGGCTATATGTCTGTATGATCTGAAAAAAAAATAAGAATGCATGTAAGAGCAAATCCATACAACAGTTAGATAGTTCCTCTTTGGTAAATCTTGCTAAATTGTAATTTTAATACTTAGGGTGAATTACTTTTGATATTATGTTTATTTTTATAGAATTACTAATCTTCATTGAATACAGATTTGATACAAGACGTCATACATGTGAAATGACCCATATCATAAAATTGTTCTATTTATATCAGGTACATTGTTTTTTTGAAGACTCATTAAAGCTAGTTGATAAGAATACAACATGTATTTTGTCATGACTGCAATTTCATAGTAAAATTATTACAATTTATAACAAACCTGGTATTCCTTTCTCAAAACAGTCATATATATATATATATATATATATATATATATATATATATATATATATATATATATATATATATATATATATATATATATATATATATATATTGTAAGCTGAAAACACTTTGAAGTTTGAAAATCTTGCGTATAGTTTGTGTTGTAAAATGTGTCCCGAACATTGTCACAAGTGTAGGAAAATCTGATTAAATATATAAACAGGAAATTTTAAAAATATATCATCCAGCAATTATAAGGGATCTTGTACCAGTGTCAGTAGGTGGCGATGGTAACTGTTTATACAGAGCAGTTTCAAGAGCACTCACTGGTTCAGAAAACTTTCACCTGAAAAGAACAGTATGCACAAAAAGAGGGTCACATGGCTAATGGAGGGGGGGGGGGTCTTTCAAGTAATTTGTTACTGGTTGAATACATAGGGAAATTTCCTGGTTTAACGCCCCATGGAAACTTACGACAAGCGACAGAATATTTGCGGACGCCTATGTTTTCGATGACATTACAGAAATGACTGAAAAAATGAAACCGCATCAAATATTAAATAAACTGTCTTCAAAATATGATGAACTGTCCCAACCGAAAGGACTTCAATAAATTTATGATGAAAAAAAAAATAAAACAAAACATCAAGGGACAGAATAGCTCCAGGACACTCCAACAATATTGTTGACCAAATCAGACAGATCGAAAATTTGATAACAGAAAATAACTCGTTTGTACGATCAGTTATCAGGACCAGCGGTAAATCCCCTTGTGTAATTTTGTACACAGACGAACAAATAACGGACATTAAGAATCTTTGTTGCTCTGGGCAGAATATATTTGTCTTTGACAAAACTTTTATGCTTTGTAAAATGCATATGACGGTAACATGTTACAAGCATCTGACGGTAAAACGAGTCAGAGCAGGTGAACCATCAATCTTTCTTGGACCGCTTCATTCACGATTATAGTGATTTTGAACTTAGTCATTTTTTCCATCATTTGAAAGTAAAACTTATAGATTCAAATCTTAAGAGCCTTGTAATTGGAAGTGATGATGAGAAGGCTCTAGTCAAAGGCATTATTATGGCAGTTCTGCCTGAAGCAACACACGCTTTGTGCACACGCCATTTACAAGAGAATGTTAGGCATATATTGACAGACGAAGCAGTTACCGTGACTGACCGCAACAATATCTTGAAAGAAATTTTTGGGGAAAACGGACTAGTTGACGCTCATGATAGTATTTGCTTTGACGGCAAATGTGAAGCTTTAGAAAATCTTTGTGCTGGAATTTCAGAAAAATATCTTAATTACTGTCAGGAAAAACTAAAGACAAATATCAAAATAAAAGTCAACAAACCGTTAAAAATCTATTAGATAGACAGCATGTGTAAAAATAATAATTGTGTGTCTATGAACCACGTTCTTAAATAGACAGTTGACTGGAAGATGAAAACGCTCACGAAATTTGTACAAATGACACATGAATTAGTAACTGGACAATTCAGAAATCTGAAGAATGCTATAGTACTGGAGAATTCCGACTTGCCGACAGTCACCAACAATTTCAATCAACAAAATCAGCATGGATAAAAAGACAGCAAGAACGCACAAACTTGTACAAATGCTTTAGACGCCACATTGACATACACACAAAATACATAACATCTACGGACGGTCAGACAAATGTTGTTGCACCAAGAACTAACAGACGAAAACATGGACAAAGGAAATGAAACATCAATGTACGAACTGTGACAATTAATGCAAACAATCTCAACATGAACCAGAGATTTCGTTATAATGTGCTATATTTTATTGTTTACGGTTATGTTTATTTTACATTGTGTAACATGACTTGAAGTCCGATTTTCAAGAGGATCAGAATCTTGAATACTAATGGAATAATTAATTCATCTGTGTGCTCAAATTATTCATCATTGAAATCTGATACCTTATGTATGAAATTAAATGTAATTATTACATTTTGCCAAAAAATGTTTTTCTTTGCAAAAATGCTTTCCTGAGTTGTCTTTGTCAATCATCATATATCCTAACTTGTTACAATCGCACTCTTCTCACTCCTGTTTATACTATCCTGGATACTTTTGGTACTTTGCTATTTTTCACTTTCTTTCTGTATATGTACTTCGATTCGACGTTTATCATACCCATCCAATCATGTAAAGAGTAAATAATTCATTATATAAATTTGAATCAAAGTTTATTTTGCTTTTTATTATTATTCAAACAAATGCAAACGAAATGAAAGATTAATGTATGTACATCTATAATGTTATGTCGGAGAGTACTTTTGATTCTACTCACTTTCATTTTGTGTATGTATTGTTACGTGTAGGCTCGTACAATAATAACAAGAGAAAAGAGTGAAGACAACAAGCTTTGTATATTTTAACAAAATAATTTATTTCCCTAGAAAACAATGTAAAAATTGGAAAATAGGACTTACGGTTTGTGAATATAATCCAAAATTTAATCCTAAGAATGAAAAATACAAGTCCTGTCACTAAATAGTTCATTAGAATCCAGGTTCGAATCTCGACGACGTTCCAATATGGAAGGCGATGACGTCAGATGTGGTCCTTGTACAAATAGCAACAATTCCACAATTAAATCACAGATTATGTTTCCGAATAATTCCAGAATAAATTTCCACTGAATTTCTTTCTCCCAGAATTTATAAAGCAGTACACTCGTTTGGTTTTCTAGAGAATAAATTGTATAATTCCTAAAACAAATGAACTTCAAAAACAGTCTGGTTTCAACAACAAAATACCTATCCGGCCTTCAAGGTTTCAGAATACAACTGACTGACGAGCGCTCAGAAAGGGTTATTATATACAACAAATTATCATCCCGTTCTCGCGAGATAGATTACGTGGTCTCTTAACACTCGAACAACGCAATAGCAAAAATGCAATTTGTCACGTAGAAAGAACCCCTATATACTCTAACTCTGAAATAAATTTAAAAAAAAAAAAAAAAAAGTTGTTTATTCAGACTAAACGTAATGACCTTGGCAATAGCCAATCGTTTTCGCGTAGCGCTTACACTACCGCGGACCAAGGTGAACTAAAAATATTGTTCATGTAACACGTTTTACGTCTTAGATAAACAACATTACTAGAAGAATTTCGAATCACTGAAAAAGAATTTCGAATCCCGTGAAAATAATCATTACAATAAAATGTAATGAAACAAAAATAAAATAAAAAGAATTTTAAAACTAACACACAAGCAATTTAATTACATATACGTAACAGTATTACTACGATTCTCACTTGATCGTATCTGTCGAATCAAGTACGACCTAGTGATGCCATTGCATGAATGTAGCTATAACGAAGAAAAAAATAAAAAAATTCGTATCAAAATCGCTCCAGTCATATTTTATTTTGCACTGTAATACTATTCAAACAAAAACAAATCATAATGCCTGTGTGTACACCGATATATACACCGAGAACATGTAAATACAAGTGTATTTCGGTGTGTATTTCGGTGTATTTCGGTTTTTCAGTGTACTTCGGTGTTTATAGTAACCCGTTTCTAATTATCTCTCAAGGCACTTGCGCGAATAACCAAAACATCTCCTTGTAGTAACTAAAGAGTCTGAGAACGGTGTACGGGAATAAGATAATATATAATTTTGCACGACAGGCAATCAAATAATAAAAAACCAACATGTACGTTCCCTATTCCTTTAAGCAAATCTCAGGGCAAATTCTTCAGACTAACGGTGCTTAAATAGATTCAAGTGTATTCCCTTGCTAACATGCGGACAAGATTTTTATTATTCATTTGTATAGATTTTAACTAGAATATTATAAACAATATTGCAGTATCGATCTATTTTCTTCTCTTTATGCCAGTGTTTCTCAAGGTTCCTCCACTTAAATTTGCTCTTAAAAAATATAATTGAGCAGACCATATTTTTGAAACTCTGAAACTTAAATAGATTTTAGCTATGTTTGATATTTTAGATGATTTACAAAATGGAATGTCTCATGGGGATTAAACATGGGGTAAAGTTTCGTCCAAACGTGGAGTATTTCTAACCATGCTTTGAATCTTGACATAACTCCATGAGTCTTTTTTACTTTGTATGGAATGTGTTATAAATTTAAATGCTCTCGTGCTTAATGTCACTTTGCACACAAGATTCACTGAACAATTCATTGTCAATCATTATGTCAAAACTATTGTTGTTGACCTCAACAAACTCTAATTTCTCCATTCATGCATTCATTCATGCATGCATGCGTACGTACATACATACATACATACATACATGCACACACACACACATGCGTACACAAATGCATACATACATACATACATACATACATACATACATACATACATACATACATACATTCATTCATACATACCGATAAAGGACACTAAACGGAGGCAATAATATTTATCATGAGCAGATCATCTATATAAAGTTGTATAAATGAGTGATAATTAACAAAAAGGAATCCATATACTTCGAGCTTTATAATTAAGTGTCCTTTATCTGAATGTATTTGGTGAGAAGTATACTACTAGAGAGAGAGAGAGAGAGAGAGAGAGGGAGAGAGAGAGAGAGGAATATCAAGAAAAACAACGAACGACACTATCCGTTACGTCTAACAGTTTGCGAAATTTATTGTAGGCGAGACACAAATGATGTCAGTATACAGCGTACAGTTTTGTCAAGCATAACGCTTCGTATTAAAATCCACTGAATAGAGCGATATCTTACTTAGAAACTAATTCGAACTGTGACCGAATATTGATCATTGACAGCAGTCCTATGCACATGTCTTTCCTCTGTTCCTTTCAATGTACAAGATTTAAAACTATTCTACTGTATAAACTATGAACATTTATGGATCCATTACAAGGGTTCATTGTTTTAACTTTTTCACCTCTTGGTTCTCAACAATCAATTGGAGGGTAAATTTGAACATATAATTTGCACTGAATGGAAAACACATTACCGTAAATCTACTACGATGTGTATCACAATAGTGGGGCGGATACATGATATTCAGTCAAATGGACGGGGATAAGGAATACATTTTTATTCTCATGTGAATTCTAACAATGTTTCATGTGCAAGAAATACCTTGTTAAAGCCTAATATTATCATCTTATTTTATTTCATTTTACTCTTTTAATGTGTATTTTGAAGAATTTTGTAATGGAGTTTAAGCGTGAACAAGTACGGTAACCGTTGTGTATTCAGTATATCGTACAATTTATACCTACTGCCAGGTAGTAAAGGTAAACGAAACATTCAGTAAGGACAGGATGTGATACGGACAATATGAACCTTGTGGGAATTTAAAAAAAACATACACAGTGTATGTATGAACTAGATATATCAACTTCACAAGTTTTTTTAAATTATAATTAACATGCCTTTAAAGTCACTACGTTGTAAACGACACTGGTCATTTAATGGATAGGAACCTACGTGAATTTTAGTTCAGTTTAGTAATATTAATTAGTCTACTATCTCGTAAATGCCACCTTTTCTCATACAAAATTGTCCCTTGTTAATTGCAAATGTTTTGTATTTTGTTGTTATTGTTGTTGTTGTTGTTGTGTTCACTCTAGTACTGCTAGAATTAGGAGCACATGATAATATGTTCAGGCGTATTGTTTAAGGCAACATTAGTAAAGGACTTGTTTCATAAGAAAGAAGATAATGAATTTTAGTTGCAATCGCATATAACACATTTTGTAATTAATCTCTTATAGCATTGATTTAACTGACATTTACAACGCACTACAACTAAATGACAGGATGTGAGATGTATACATAGACACAGAAGCGGACTACGTCAACAAACATTTGCCTGAGTGTGATAGATACTTGGACATGCAAAAGTGGGACTACATTAACAAAATCTCGCAAAGAATCGGCCAGCTGCTCAAAGGAAGGAATAAGGTAGGAAAATAAGCCCACTCTATAGAGATGACACGTTTACACAGAAGGCTGCTTCATATATATGCACTCCTTGATAAAAACATGTCCCCTTAACCTCGGAACTAATTAGTTTATGGTTAGAGATTTGGAAGCAGAGCAGACTGATCTCTATGCATACCAGGGTACACACATAATGAAATAAATTTTGCAATGACAATGACAACAATAGGCACAAAATCTATTAAATACATGATTTTCTTTGAAAATGACTTTGTTTATAAATATAATTATTTAATGGAATGCATACGGAGTGAAGTGACGGGGAATTGATAGAATGCATAATGGGAGAAATAAAGATATGTTGAATTCTGTGTTTGTAAAACACATATACCCACATTTCCCAGTCTTGGCATCCACCCACAAGCTTGGGTCTATTTTGATAGATATCTGGCATTAAGGACATCTCCAAGTAGAAAATTCAGCTGGATAAGTGCATTTTCTCCTTTCCATGCACACCATGTACATAGTTTTTAGGTGGACATCTCTATAGTTACAGAGATATTATTCATGACCTAATGTGCAATGAATGGTGGAGGGCGTGCATATATAGACCTCGGGGGTCAATATATACATCCCTGCGGGTAGCGATAGACGTTGCGGTCAAAGTTAGTTGTCAGTATACACTTTAAATCTTATCGTTTTGCGACCAGTATGTATGTCTGTATGTATGTATGTATGTATGTATGTATATCTCCTCTCTCTCTCTCTCTCTCTCTCTCTCTCTATATATATATATATATATATATATATATATATATATATATATATATATAGACACACACACGCACGCACACAAAGAGGATCTCATAACTATTAATATTATGGTCGAATACATTGTAGGATTATAGGGTAGGCATCTCAATAGTTTATACATTGTGACACATTAAGGTATAGGGACTGACTCTGAAGAATACCCCCGGGTTCAAGGCTGTGACTTGTTGACTGTTGGATCATTGATCACATGTGCTATCTCTGAGACATGTCCGACAAGCATTGGGTGTCTTATGGCCATTATAATATTGATAGAGTGTTTGCCACTACTACTACTACTACTACTACTACTACTACTACACACACACACACACACACACACACACACACACACACACACACACACACACATTTCATAGGCTAGTGTAAACAGAAATAGTACTTAAAACACTCATTTCAAAACCGTTACCTTTCGTGTTCAGATGAAGTTTGGCATGGAGTTCTGCATCGTACACTTCGAATATATGTCTTCTTTGAAATTGATTTTAACACAACGAAGAGAGAGAGACCTTACTGTGCCACACACGTACACACAAACCTACGCACACGCACACACAAACCTACGCACACGCACACACACATCTGCGTTAAAATTTGTGAGTCTTCATTCTTCGTATTTTTGCCTTAAGTTTGACAATAACCAAAAATGAAATGCAAAATTAAGAATTTCTACACCTCACTTTATTTTCTTTTCTTCTTTTGTTCTGAAAATGCCTCGCTGCGGTACTTTGTTGTTAACTCATATTTGGTACGAAACACATAGATAAATATTCAACAAAATCAGATGAAATCCATTTGGAGAAGTAAGTGTTACATGTACGTAAGTAACTGTGTGCTTTAATTTTAATGCATTGAAATTCAGAATGGCTGCCATTTAGAGGTAAATTGAACGTGATGGGTTCGCCTTCATGATGAATGGGACCACTGTGCGATCAATGAGTTACGAATAATTTACATCGAAAGTTGTCCGGTGGAGAAGGGAATCTATTGATAAAGCCACATAAACCATGAAATGCATACAAACATTTCTATTTTCTTTTACACATATTCCTCTTCTTTGAATGCACGCATGGAATACTGTTGGGTACATATACACACTAGTGAGTGGAGAGTGGTGGTATATATACACATTAGTGTGTGGAGAGTGGAGCCTTCGTTCGATATATATATATATATATATATATATATATATATATATATATATATATATATATATATATAGAGAGAGAGAGAGAGAGAGAGAGAGAGAGAGAGAGAGAGAGAGAGATTTTTAAGAAAACAATTGTTATGTCTGTACCTCCACCACAACTACCACGACCACGAATAATAATAATAATAATAATAATAATAATAATAACTTCCTCACCAATTCTACGTAGGTTTCTACGCTTTTGTTTAGTCTAACTGACTCTCCCGCTTGAATTTCAACTCTGAGATTCTAACTGCAGGTTGGTTTAGATTTGAATCCTAATCATTACTCTTAGCTCTTTTTTTTATTTACATAAGATGTAATATTTAATATAAAAGTGACACAATAAACAGGATACAATATGAGGATCAAATATTGGCCAACAATATGTATAATGTGTGTACATCAGCTTTACGGTATAGTGTAATGAATGGGAGGGAAAGTTGTACTGATACGTAAGAGACATATGACCAGTTTGGAAATATATTTATGCAGCTTTGTTTTCTTCACAGTTTTATTATTGCCATAATAAGGTTTTGAATACTCCTGAGACATAGTTCTCAAGTTTGTCTTTCGTAGTTTTGTGTAACACGAGGCATTTGTTTCTTACTTGTCGGAAGGGAAATTTAAAAATGGGAGAGCTAGATATATGTTTACAGAATTAAATTCCATCCAGAGATCGTTCGTTTTCTGAAGCTTCTGTAAATAAATTAAGATCGTATTTGTGCAATGGAATGAGTTTGTAAACATTCGATCATCTTATGATCTAAACTGGATCGCAACATCTCGCAATTTATCAAACGTAAGATTGAAAATCTAGGTCTTAAGATTTGAAGCATTCCACATTAAGCATATACCCATTTTGTCAATGGTTTACCTGCATTCATCATAACCAAATCTGTGTTTGTCCAATTGTCCGTCTGTCCTGACTGATGCAGCGTCAAGAATAATTACCGTATATAATGTAGCATATTGCCTTACTGAGTGAGGCAAACATAAATATTGGCATATATTTGGCATATTTCATGTAATTTTCATTAAACTGTCACAATATCCTTATAAATGCAAATTCCAGGCCTTGAGGGTATTGTTGTTGTTGCTGTTGTTGTGGGACTTAACGCCATTTTTCAGCACACGATAGGCTATACATGGCGGCCAGTATTAATGATGGAGGAAGAAACCGGGAAATCCCCGGAAAGAACCACTGACCCACGAGAAGCTACTGGCAAGCCTTCTCACATATCCACATTCGCCGAATCCTAGACTTGAACCCACGCAGACAGAGTTGAGATGGCAGTGATCCGTAACGGAGAGCGCTTTAGACCACTCGGCCACTCGGGGCCCCCCTTGAGGGTACGTATGTAGGCCTAATATATTCCGGTATTTGTTCTAAGGATCATTTGAATGACCCCCCCCCCCCATAAAAAACAAAACCCAACAAACAAACAGTTGTTTCTCATTGGCAGAGAATTATTAAGGTATATAAGAAGATAAGATAAGAAGATAAGAATTCTTTATTTCAGACTACATAGCCCATACATCTAAATTAAAATACGGATATAAAGTAAAACATTGTAAACATAAAAGAACATATATATCATATTTACAAGTATACAGACACATCTACAACAATGGACTGTGCCCTGCATTGTTAAGAATGAAATTAAGCGGCACATTTAAAGAGTAATTTGTTCCATCTACTAATAATATGAGAATTTAAATGAATGTCATAGTTCCAAAGTGATTTCAATATACAGTTCTCACTATTAGATAGTCTTGTTATCATTGAGAATACATACTTTCTCATTACTTCCTCAAAACTGAATACATTATAATTTACAAACATGTTGGAGGCACTGTTCCATCTAGGAAGACCTAATAGAAAACGAAGACTATTATTATAACCAATTACTAGTTTTCTTTTCATACATTCACTAAAGTTTGTCCACAGCGGAGCACAATACATAGTGCAGCAATAAGATTTGAATAATCTAATTTTGATACTCAATGAACAATTCTTAAATTTGCGTAGAAGCATGTTTGTTCTAGTACACAAATATCGATAATGTCTCATCATATCTTCATTATCTGACTGATTGGATTTCAAAATATGACCCAAATACATATAACTGTCGACATACGTAAGAGCATTGCCGTTAAGATGTACAGGGGGAGGTGATGGTAATTTAAAAGAAGTTGGCTGAAAGACCATGCATACTGATTTTTGTGTATTATAGATGATATCATTCTCTAATGCGTATTGTTCACATATCTTCAATAATTTCCTTAAACCTGTGATAGAAGGACTTATCAGTGACATATCATCAGCAAAACTAAAATTGTTAAGAAACAACACATTTGGTGGCAGACGTAACCCTACGTAACACTGGCCCAGGATACGATTTAACTCATCTATGTATATATTAAATAACAAAAGGGAAAGAATACCTCCCTGCCTCACCCCATTGGTTACATGGAAAGCGCTGGATATTACACTTCCCCATCGCACATAATACAACTGTTTGCCATACCAGTTAACTAAAGTATGAACTATGTATACAGGTATTTTAATATCAAGCAACTTTTTAAAGAGTGTCCAATGATTGACCCTATCAAATGCCTTACTAGCGTCTAAAAAGCATGCAAATACTGGGCTGCCATGTTCTACATAATAGCTGACGGTTTCCTTAAAGGCATATAGACATAAATCTGTTGAATGCTGCTTTTTAAAACCAAACTGATTATCGGAGATTGTGACTTCACATCTTTGTAGTATGATGCATTCAAATATTTTTGAGATAATAGTCGTAAGAGCTATAGGTCTGTAGTTATTTTTGTCCGCCAGGTTACCAATTTTGCTTTTTAGTAGCGGTATAATTGTAACTTTTGTGAAATCATCTGGTACAAAGTTATGCACAAACATACAATTAAATAAAATCATTAATAGCCCATATATCTTTTTCATCAGCACGATTTACCCTGCAATGAAATAAAAGTAGCTGACTGTCTTATCAAACATTATTATGTTGATTTATAATATGGAGGTAAACATTTATTATCCTTATCGAGTTATTAGGGAAGGTTTCTTGTTCTACGCGCTGTGTTTGTATATTTCTTAAAGTATATAGCTACGTTTACATGTGTGTACTCTTACATTACCTGTAAGTGTAGATTGTTGTTCGCTCTTTTTAAACACGATTGCTTTTTATTATGTACGCCTGGTCTGAAAATTATAAAACTATTGAGACTGCAATTTCGTTTCGACCAATCGCAAGTCACGTTGGTTTTGAAAGCTCGTTTCTGATTGGCGGATAGTGTTAACTCAATCTCAGATCTGATTTCGAATTTTATCTCTCCGGTTTCATTAAAATGCGAAGAATGTTTCCTGAAATTAAGATTCTACATTATCTTGTTTGTACTACTTCAGGATGAGGGAGGTAGTGGGTTCGAACCCCGGCCGAGTAATTCCAAAGACTTATAAAACTGGTACTAACAGCTGCCTCGCTAGGCGCTCAGCATTAAGAGGTTAGTGTTAGGACTGGTCGGCCTGGTGTCAGGATGATGTGACTACATGGGACATCATGCTACACGTATACGGCATGATGCCTCCGTGCTAGACATCACTATAGACTGCCACACTGCAGACACCGTAGCGATATGACTGAAAAATTGTTAAAGCTACGTTAAAAATCCAAATCACACACACACACACACACTGTTCTACACTGTACTACTTCAGACAATATCAATAGTTCTGTTACAGGGAGAGACTGTGGAAAGGATACAATACCAGAGTTTTAGTTTTTAAAAATTAGCACAAGAAATCCTTATTATTCTTGAAAAAAAAAAGAGTTGAGGTATTACTCAGATTTGAAGAAACCCTAAAACTTGTACTTGAGGTAAGGCAAGATTTCGGGATGAACAAGCCACGTGCGACTTTTGCATTCGACTGACACGCTGATAGTTATATTGCATTACATTGAGCGGACAAGCGTTACATTTTATTCGAACAAAAACGTATCGGTCTTGGTCGACTGTCGTAGAGGGTTTACCCGTCTTCATTTAAATGCAATACAGTGCGTACCGTCTCAGTCGAATGTGAAAATCGTAAACTGGTATTTATCTCTTACTTACAATAAGCAGGGTTAATTAATTTGCATTGATGCTCTGGTTTTTATTAGCTACAAGCGAAAACAGTTGATCTAAAGCAAAATGAAGAACACTTGAACCTAACAAATTTTGAATTAACAAAAGTCCTGCCTTATCGAAGACCTAGCCGAAGCTATTTTGCATTCTTTGATATACTACCCCGTTTTCACTCCTAACTGATTCTTGAAAGGTGTCCGAACCAACAATCTTTCTTTAGTTGTCATGATGGTTAGCATTTTCCACTCTACTAATGTATTTTTAGAATAATACGAAACGTTTCCAAAGTACGAGTTAAAGCAATTCAAAGAACCAAAAGCTCTTTCAAATTGTTTCCTGTGAATATATGTACATTTCTCATTGCAGAAAACAGATAGATCTTGAACTATGTATCTTGCTTAGTGAAATTACCGGCAGTGAAAGGGAATTATTTTAAAGAGAACATCTCGCACAAAAGAACAATGTTTAATACAAATCTCATTTCCAGAAAGAAAAAAATAAATTGATCAGAAACGAAAACTTAAGTCAAAATGTCGAGTAATGCTGGCTCGGATAATTGGTACACTGATCCCTTCTTGAGGTCGTCTCAAGAGCGGAAGTACGCAATTACTAATATCAATTCCAGAGAAGGTGCCGGGATCCCGCGCTCAACCGGAAACCGTGTTGTACACAGACCCTCGAATATTAGCAATCTGGATCGCTGGGCCATGTCGAATTTCAACGAAAGCTTTGATGGCGAACTCACGTACAAGGAGGTGTTGTTTTCGTCACGGACTTCAAGAGTTTCCCCAAGAAAATATGACAGAGATAGAATAGAATTTGAACCCGGCATAACGAGAAAATCGAAAGAACAATCACCAAGAAAAGGTAATAAAGAGAAAGAATCGAATAAAGAGACTCCCCATGCACCTGTGTATGAGAAACTGTACCATGGAGAAATAAAACAAATGAGGCCATCCCAGATTCGGTACACAAATGACTTAATATTAGCCCATTTTCAGGATGGAACTCCAATCTTTGCTACATTCAAGGACATATTGTTTGGACGTGTGCAGATAAAACAAGGTGGCGTTCCTCCGATTGAAGTAATGAAGAATGAAAATTTATACTGGGTCGTCAACGGCAACCGTAGACTCTATGTCTTCAAGAACCTTGAAAAATGCGGTGCTATCTCTCTGATGCCAGTGTTAGAAAGACGATACGATACCGTAGAGATAGACAAACATTTCAGCACAAGAAATATGGGCCGAAGTGTAGCTGTGTTGAATGATATTCACATAGAAAAGAAGATGGAGGAACAGGTGAAATATTGGAGAGAATGGAAGCAAAAGAAAGATAAAGAAACAAAAGAAGGACAAGAAGCGGAAACACGCAAGAAACAGAAAGGTAATTCTTTACGAGATTTGCATCGTATAGTGGGTTGATCTGTTCCATGGTATGTCTTACCTATTAATCCAAACGAACTCTGATCTAAACAATCATGCTATCGCTGTATTAAGTCCCTTTCTTAACAACATTTTGGTTAGGCAGTGCATATATTTTGCGAATATTGTCATAGCTTGAAATCATATTCTTTTAGAGCTATCGTGTTATTTGCAATATGTTTAGTCTGTAAGATTTCTTCATGGTCAGACTGAAGAAAGGGGTTGTGGATTTTATGGATGTATAAACTGGTCGTTTTTCAAAAGTCCAACGTTCAAAATGTCTAAATATATCTTCTCGTGACATTTCAATCAAGGTTACGAAACAGCTTTTTTAACGATATTTTTTTTTTCACCCCAACGTATGCGGTTTATTCGATCTGTAAATATATGATGAAACACACGCACACGCACATGTACAAACACTGTATTCAGATATTTCATATATTATGGATAGAAGCAAACATGTTTATTCACTTAGTCTAGCAAACACAAACATCAGAAACTTAAACCAACTCGTTAGATCGTTTCAATTTGATGGCAACTGTACTCAGTTCCATCTCCATTTGGAATAAGCATTCTACTTTCCTTTCACATGGAATGTTTGGAAAATATATATTTCATCCTAAATAAAATGGTTGTGCTTGTTTTTTTCCAGATTATTTATTTTCCATCAAATATCTAAGTACTTTATTATAACTGCAACTTTGTGGGAGTTGAAAAGGCTGGGTGATTGTGAAAAAGACGGCAAATTTAGGCCATCACATTATTCTGCAACCATCTACAACATGTTCCCTTCATTTGCTGTCTGTACATATTTGCTTACAGCAAATGATGTCTGATGAACAGAATTATATATGCCATATTAATAAGACATTTTAATTCTTTAACTGATTTGTTTAGTTTGGTGACTTTGAAGTCTACGGGAAGTATGATAACATTAGGTACAGCTCCTTTGCCCTTCGTGAGCAAACATTTGAAACCTATGGTTGTCTAATTTCTCTGTATTCGAAATATCAAATCTAATTATTAAAATTTAGTAAATGGTTAAGAAGACCTCTGTAGAGTTATAAATTTCAGAATCTGAGGAAGAACTTCGTAACGAAGGCGAAGACAAAGTACCTCTTGAACCTGTGCCTAAATCCGGTAAAATCCCGTTCTTGTTCGATAGCACTTTATTTTACGTTGTGCTTTTGAACTCGTGTTTTTTGTCTTGTGTCCATATCTTGTGTAATGGTTGCACCTATTTCTCAATGGGTTTTTTGCCCGCCGCCACATTTTTAAATAGGTAGTTAGCTCTTGCACTTGTAATTCAAATGGAATGGTAGAACCTGGTGGTCGGTTGGATTAGCCTTTTACTGTTCACATGGCCAAAGGTCAAGTGAGCTCGTGGTATAGCCTTTTTGTCCATTATATGTCGTCGGATTGTCTGACCTTGCATCAACGCATGTGAATATCTTTGAGGCGTTATTTTGATCAGATTGCGATCAGAATTTATATATCTGCATATATCTTCTTAATCTCCGATGATATGGATTGTGAATGACATCCACCCATTCTCATAGGGTGATGATGAAGGTAATTAATTGAGCTTACGTGCACTATTGAATTCATGTTTCTGATCAGATGACCAGATTGGTCATTAAGCTTAAATTTTCAGACATCAGGTAAGTTCAATTATGAAAGACATTTACGCGAATTATTGAGTTGATTTTTCGTCTAATTGCCTGAGCTTGTGAACAATCCAGAAGCCATATTTCTTATCGGATTTTGTTCGGATTTGGTACATAAACCTATTTCATCATTATCGCAAATAAATTTGATTATGATTAACATCAGCGCATGTTAATGAAGTGATTTTGCATTTGTTTCTGTTTTTTGTGAGCATGTGAACACTCTTGAAACCATGGTTCTCAACATAGACTGATCAGACATGTAGTGCACGTTTGTATCAGCATGGTCTCATTGGAGGTTAAATATGAGTGAGAGCCACGCATATTAGCATATTACTGAGGATCCAGGCTGATCAGTTGGCGGATATTGAAACAGCAAACTCGTGTCTTTGAATCGGACTCCACAACCAATGAGCCAGCGTACCACCATCAATATCCAAGTTATGGATCCAAGCGTATTAAACATAACTTGATGAATCCATGCTGACTACACACATTAACTCTCTTTACATCAAAAAGTACGTGTATATAGTTAAAGAGAGATAAAAGTACAAGAAGAGATCCACGGGACTCTGATTGTTGTGTCATCGACTAGCCCTATTTATGCCGCAAAAATGATGCCGTATAATAACGTATAGGAAGGACCATGATTGATGCCAACAATAACAGACAAAGTAGCGAATAAGTGCCCAAAATTCTCCTGTCCAGGCAGTTCCAATATGAGCGTGAATTTGTGGTCAGGAGTTGACGCATGTCAACTAACGAGGTGAAACGCACTAGGTCCATTTGGGCCTCTTCTCGTTCACTGGCACTACTAATTCGATGAAATGTTTGGGTTGAGAGGTTGGTGGTCTTTTTTTTTTTTTTTGCATTGTGTTTTAAATTGATTGCTATCTTAAACTAGTACAATTTTTGTGTAATGGTGGAGACCGTGTTACGATTAATTTTCTCTTACTTTACCTTAAAAAATAATACTGTGCAATAATCATGCACCGGTAATTTGCTGGCCCGATTTGAAATTGTGTATATTTTATTATATTCCTTGCGACATTTACTATTATACAATGAAACTCTTCTATAAAGGACACTCAAGAGATAACAAAATAGTGTCCTTTGTGGTCAGGTGTTTGTATTAGATGACTGAATGTATAAATTAATAAGATTTTACTATTTTGTTCTTTACATGCAGATGTAATTTATACAGAAGTAACTATAAAACAGATTTTTCTTAGATGTGTACATATTTGGTAAATGTATATGCAATATTTCGAATACGTGGTGACGGTGGATAACACTATTCAGTTTTGAGCACATAATTAAGGTCTGTTCTAAGACAGACCATTGTGGGAATCACGCATATTGCTTAACTACTTGCTTCCTCCCCCAAAGTCAACCAAAAATGAGACAAAGCCATCAGTCATATTCTACAAATAGGCCATTCTAAGAATGCTTTCTCTCTCTCTCTCTCTCTCTCTCTCTCTCTCTCTCTCTCTCTCTCTCTCTCTCTCTATATATATATATATATATATATATATATATATATATATATATATATATATGAAGTTGTTTAGAGTTCTTCTTTGGGAAGCTGTACAGCTAGAAGCATCAACGTAAACTCTTTCTTTCACAATATATAGCACCTTCTCATTAACGTTCCATGATTAAAAAGGAAGAGATACAGTATGGCACATTTTTATGGCTTAAATGGTCAACATAGCTGTTTAAGGTTCATCAGATCATATATGCATCAATGTACTTTCAACTTTATAAAGACTAGAGGAGACTCTGTCATCAAAATTGCTTTCAACCATTCAAAATACCTTATGAGTTTTAGTCAACTCAGACCTTGGCTAATGAACATTTAGAGTAGTTTCACCAACCACC
>JAECUM010051445.1:0-24991 GCA_016617855.1 Megalonaias nervosa | reverse complement strand
AGCATTCCGTTTAATGGTTATTAATGACATTTAAGGATCTGAATGTTACTATAAAAAACTTGAATTTTAAAGGCACTAGCTGAGGTTTTTGGATCCTTTATTTTGCAATTTTAAGAACGTTGCATTATGTTAATATCGTTTTGCCTTTGATTATGATCAATAAAGCCCACTTGGATAAGGCACCATTGTTTCACTAAGGGCGCATATTTCCTCAGAACTTCATAATTAAGAATGATTCCTATTGGATATCCCAACAACTTCAAATCCGATAGTCTAAGGCATTGAAAACAACTATTAATGGCTTTTAAAGCGTTAGATTTGCTTTCCCAACATAGTAAGTGACCCTTTAACTTTTGTCCACATTAATAAGTCATAAATAAATATTTTAATGCGTAATCTGACACATTAAAATAACTTACAAAGTCTAATTAGTTCTTACGCGTTACAATTATGATTCCATGCATTGGTTGCAATTTAAAAAATGTAAGTTCCTAATGCGTCAGTTCACCACGCTGTGGACACATAGGGTCTCTGATCGAATATTAACTCCGCAGTTGATGATTAACATCCATTTACAGTCCCGTGGACTGGAGCAATCAGAGTAATGATTATGCACCAGGGCACACGATCATGACGTAGAGACTCGCCCTCACGACTCCCCCTATCCACTAGGTAACTCTACCTATTTCCATAGGGACCAACCATTTAATGTGCGGGGCGGGGAAATTCGCGGCTCTTAAATAGCTGAAATAAAATAATTCTTACTCTGATTAATAGCAGGACGAGGAAAAATCTCACCCAACATCCCTGGAAAATTAAATGGTCCATTACTGGAATCAATGGTATATGTCCTTCGTTACCGCAAGCACAAAATTGTCCTCATCTAAATCAATACATTTCGATTACCGATGGAAGAAAGATAAGAATTTCTAGTCTTACCTGGTAGGTCCACGTTGATACCTTTGCAGCTTACTTCTTCGGTATCTGCATGTAAATCGACCAAAGCCTGACCACTGTTATCTTTGTCGGTAAAAGATATCTGAAAACATACAATATATCTTTTTTGAAATGATCCATTTTAACCAGCACACTAGAATCCCATTTCCTGTTGCTGAATGCGTTCTACTTATTCTGTTAATGTCGTTTCTTTTGCCTTAAAATATTAATTACAAGCTATCGTTATGTAATCAGTCAAACTTGATATATAAAAAGGAACAGAAATAATATGCTATTTGTGACACATATTTAACTTGAAACAAAAGCGATACTCTCAGACAATTCCATTCACCTTCGAAATCGATGGGGCCAAAAATGATTAAGAAATGAATTTACCAGCAGCTTCTAACTAGTTAAATTCCAATGGGGAGGAAAGAGGGGTTCAAACGATTCATCTGATGAACTGCTAGCGTACATTTCAATAGATACATTGCGAATAAGACCGAATATGTCACGAGAACGAGATAGCAATCATCAATGCTTCCGTATAGTTATCCTCTTTCATTACGGTAAATACGCATTAAGGAATTTAAAAAAAAAAAAATAATATAAGCAAAATGAACCAAAACGCACATCAACACGTGCCTGAATCATTCTCGAAAAAGAACTAAACTCTACGACAAAATCTGACTCACGATTCCTTGTATTCTGAGACATCGACCATTTCTAGTGACACTGTCGAGTCTCAGTGAAGAGAGATGAAAGGTCAAGTTGATCTTCAGCAAGCTGTAGAAAAGAATAAATATTTATGAAAAGGGGGACAAGAATGCATTGGATAGCTTGGGAAATTCCAGAGGGGTCATTCTGGCATTGCTTTCATTTTAAAGATTGTTAAGTAACTAAGCAAATTGTAATGTGAAAACATAAAAAATAAAATCATCAGTCCTTCAGTTATATATATTTTCAAGCTTCCATTTCATGTAAAATTTACGTAAATGATTTGTAAGTATATTTTATTTTTTTATCTCAGATAAGGGATTTCCTCTCGAAAATGTATGTTATTAAGTAGAATCTATCTATAACGATTGTCTTACGACGAAAATCAACAATGATCGTCCGATTCAGCCTGTTTAATATTTTTTTGGGGAAACGCCTCGTGTTCCGACTTATCAAAGCATTGATTATGTACATGAGCATAAAGATTTGGAAAACGAAAATCGCGTTTACCATATTGTATACATGCACCGAGTTCCGGTGATATTTTGTTCCACTGGAACTAATGCAATTTTGTTTAGGAAGAACAGGTTTTAGTTTAGAAAATCACTGAGACATTCTAAGCACGTGCACCATTCTTCGTTTAGCTAATCCTCGAGTTGATTATGGGTGGTCTTTGTTCAGTTAATATGTACAAAAACATGCTAAATTGATGCGATTGGAGTTGAAGTAGAATGTGGAGTTTTTACAGGTAAAGGTTCGTGTACCCATTTTGGACATGATACTATGTATTGGGGCCAAATAACTTCAAATAAGCACAGCGAAAACTATACACTATGATTAATTTTATCTGATAGAAGTACCTAGAGTACAGTATTGTAATTACAAATAGGTAAAACAAATTATTAATCAACTGCCACTAATAGAAGAACATTTTTATTTTTTTCTTCACCAGAAAACTTTTATTTTCTTCTTCACCAGAAAATGACAAAGCCGAGAACACTTCCATACTAGTCCATAAGAACAACGGACATACGGCGAGCTACCTGCAAAAGCTTTCTCGCATGCCCATATTGGGACAGATGAATAAAAATGAAAACCATGTCGTTTGGATGGTATTGTCCTTTTTAAGTAAACTGACAAAAATATTTTTTGCTCATCTGATTATTTACACCGGCAAAATTGTTATCGAAATTGAGTATAAATCATTCAAAGTGTATCCAGAGTTTTGACCTTGGTATTACCTTGGCGTTGATCGGAACAAATGGCATCACAATTGTTTTAAAATTTTCTCATACATTTAGAATGATATATGTTGCCAATATTTCTCGCTCAATTCTCACAGAAAGAAAACATGATAATTAACCATGGACTAAACAATTTATTTTTATTACTTGACTTGTTTTAGAACTTGGTTCCGACTAGTTTTAAGATGTACCCAAACTGTAGCTGAAAGCTTGTAAGAGCATTCATGTCTGATTATCGCAAGCCAGGTGGTTGCTTCTATATCCAATATACAAATTCAAAAAGTCATAAACCCAACGATTCTTGACAAATTCCGCTTTGCTATTTTTATAACTTACATAGACGTTTTGATTATATACCTGTTAAAAACTATGGATTCATTCATATTATTGTTTCTCATATCCTCTATGATGTTGTAGATAACGTTTTTACCATCAAATCTAGGATGTGATTTAAAGCATGCATCTGAAAAGGAAATGGTTGAAAAACTATAATAATGTTCTAATGAGATGAAGATGCATTTCATTTATCTCAAAGTTTTGTTTCACACTGTGCAACGATGCTGGTGTTCGGTACGGGTAACTACTCGCTTCGCATCTCCCTTGTCTCGGGTTCAGTGCCGACGAGGATGTCGTTGTGCATCTATGGTCGGTGACTTTCTTAAAAGCTTTCATTTTTTCTGTGGACGCCATTTATTCAGCTCTCGAGAGATGTGATGCGAGTTGTTAACATTTGACACAGAAATAACGTCAAATAAAGAGAATTAGGTTGGAAACAATGGAGTCAAGATGGTGATTTGTCAACGGCCAATGATTATTCATTCGTAGTTTATAAAGTACATACATTAAAAAGAACATGGTTTTGGAAGCGTAGATATAAAGCATATTGTTATACCCATACCGTTGGTAGAACGAACTGTAGTTCGCTATGTGGGCGTTTGAATACGTACATATTTAGAGTTCCAACAGTAGATTATTTCTTGTATATGCCCAAGATCAGTTTATGAATTTGCACTTATTATTCATTAGTAAAATAAGAAATAACGATATGAAGTACTGTTAATCCCGTTTAATCAACATTGTGTAAGTAAATTCGATTTGTTACACACTTTTATCGAAATCCATTTGCTCTCTCTGTCTCATGCCATACGGGACGCACACACACACACACACACACACACACACACACACACACACAGGTGTAAATCTGTGCAATGAAAGAGAAAACAAAAATTAGTGTAATTGGACAAAACCTTGAAACTGAGCTTACACCAAGGAATCTACAAGAACTTGAGACATTACAATTGTTTTTTTTATGATATTTTCTACAGTTCAATGACGAAGGTAGTTTAGTAAACTCATACTGAGCAGGTTGCTTAGGGTTCTGTTATCATCACTATGTCAAATAGTTTGCACAGTTCTGCTTGTGAAAACATTTTTTGACATCACTATTATAACTAGATAGGCTCACACATGGGGATAGAAAGCCTGTACATGTTTTAGCGTTATCCGATGCCAATGATATAAATTTGCAAAAGCCTTGTTTGTACTGTAAATTCCCTGGCTAGGTTACGCACATATACTGTAATATGTTTGATGCTTTGTTTTGCTTTTGTTGTTTTAACCTTTAATAAGGTCCAAAAACAGGTAATTAATAAATATTTAAATGTCTGAAACATCTCTCACCCCTCTCTCCGCATGTTGGTTGATTAGTCAGCATATGAGTTTCAGTTCAATGGATCCATTTCTCTCTCTGAAACTATGATGGTAACACTGACATGCAAACCGACCAACAGAAAGAGAGAGAGAGAAAGAGAGAGAGAGAGAGAGAGAGTCTTTCTCTTTCTGTCAATCAGCATGTCAGTTTTACCTCAATGGATCCAGATTCTCTCACTTAATCAGCTTGTAAGTTTTGCCTCATAGGATCATCCAGATTTTTTTCTCTCTCTCAATCAGTATGTCAGTTTCACTTCAAGATCTCTCTCTCTCTCTCTCTCTCTCTCTCTCTCTCTGATAG
Source organism: Megalonaias nervosa (assembly GCA_016617855.1). Taxonomy (NCBI): domain Eukaryota; kingdom Metazoa; phylum Mollusca; class Bivalvia; order Unionida; family Unionidae; genus Megalonaias; species Megalonaias nervosa. The sequence goes on along the minus strand of JAECUM010051445.1, from coordinate 20,080 downwards.
TAATACTGACCAACAAACCGATAAGACATAACATTGAGATGCAGGATAAAACCATTGAGTGATTATTAACAATGTTAAGTTAACCAGAATAATAACTCGGATCTATTGCAAATAACATTAAATCTTGGAATTACCTATTGCTGGTTGGTCATTTCCCTTGACCACATTTATTTTGACATTCTGAACGGTGACTCTAGACATGCACTATTTGTAGAGCTCTATATTTATTTATTTGAATCAACTTTTACCTTTAAATCCAAGGCGTATATTTCCTTTGTTTCATTAACATGAATAAAAACAAAAGAAGCACGTCAACAGTTTCCCAAACGATTGTGAACAGTTACAAGACAATATATATATATATATATATATATATATATATATATATATATATATATATATATATATATATATATATATATATATACACGCTGTATCTTTGATGTACCTCTCGTTATATACATTTATACTTCGCATATATTTCGTGGCATATCCAAGATACAGCTTATATTCTATTCATATATTTCGTAGCATATCCAAGATACAACTTATATTCTAGTCATATATTTCGTAGCATATCCAAGATACAGCTTATATTCTATTCATATATTTCGTAGCATATCCAAGATACAGCTTATATTATATTCATATATTTCATTGACACCAGAAGCTAATACACATACTTGCATTTCCCTGCGAGTTAAGGCCGGCTACCGGAAACCGAGTATACATAAGAACATGTTAGAAAATACGTACCATGTATTTCTGCTTTTTGACTACCACGACCCAGTTCGACAGTGTCGTACGTAAAGTAGTTCACACAGAACGTGACTGCACGATCATCAGTGTTGTTACTTCTGTCTAACATGTATATGCCGATTGCGTCATTCTCAGAACTATAGTACTGCAAAAAGATTGGAGGACAATCAGACGTTTTTTAATGAATAAGGTATCAAAAGATGTAAGAGTACTTAATTCTAATCTATTCAAAACATTATTCTCCGTCGAATCTTAGACTGTTTATTATCTTTACCACAATTAGATATGACGCCAATTTATTTTAGTTTTATAATAAACAAAGACACAAACAGACACGCATGCGCGAAAACAATTGTGCGAGGGGAATTTGGATTGATATATTTTTTTTTTGTTTTCTTTCTTTCTATGTTTCTATTTTCTATTTATTTTAGATGCACGATTTAAATTTCATCTCTACTGCTGCCAGTTTTACTTTCTGAATCTAAAATTTGCAAATACTGCAATTTCATGTCTTCGCATGAGATATATGCAATGTCATTATACCCACATATTTTCACATCAAATATAGAAAGGCAAAATTTTTGTTTCGAGTTTTTCGAAGAATATCATTTATCAGAATGTAAAAAATGAACATGAATATGCTTAAGGTTTAAAGAATGTGTAAATAATTCTGCCAGTTTCGTTGGACTGAGATCGCTAAAGAAATAAATAGATTTGTTTTCCTCTGGCGAGAAAAGGTAAGCCAAAACCTGGGTTCTGTTGGTGTGTCTTTGGATCAAGCTTAGAATCTCAGGGTGGGTAACCCACGTGATCAAAATCTCAAGGTGCGTGATCAACGTCATCGGAAGAATTCGGGCAGACATAATGCGGAAGGTTTGCGTCGTTTCGAGTGGAATTTCTGATTTGTAAACGACGTAAAATATGCGCAAAACGTACATAATAAGCAGGTATTTATTTTCCATACACAAACATTTAAGCTGTCAGTCAGACACTGTACAACAGCGTCCAGCAGATGCTGTTCCACGACGGCTTTTAGGTATACTTTTTGATGCAATCAGCCAATTGTGTATAATTTTCGGCATGAATATATACTGCAATAAATTTGGAGTATGCGCATTTGGTTATAGCGCCCCGTTTAAAGAATTCTGAGATTTGTGTGATTACTTGTTTGGTTTTTGGAATTCTGTGCAGTGGAAATATTCCTTAGCCCGAAATAATTAGCCAATTACTATGAACAAACGTGACGGAGTGAAGTGTTAGTGAGTTTCCAGGATGCCATGGTTCACTTTTAGTGAATTCAGGTCAAAACCGAATGAATGCCCCTGGAATACGATATTCCCTATTAAAATCTAGTGGCATACATTGGTGGTGTGACTGCAGTGGCAGTAGTTATGGTAGGAAACCGGTAAATTACACACTGGAATAAGCAAGAAGGAACTCGGCAGATACCGTTTATGTCGCCATGGTGGCAAATGTGATGCAGTTGTACTGGCGTAATGTTCCTGGAAACCATGGATTGACTGGCAGAAGGTGGCGTAGTTAAAATAGTTCCCTGTGTTAGGGGATAGTTGTAGAGTTTCTACGGCGTGAACTGCTGACGGTACGGAAAGTTGATGAAGAGAAACTATGCAGATATACGGTTGATAGATATTTGGCAAGTTGGGAGATCTGTGGTCTTGCATTGATTAGAGTAAAATTTATGTACAGAAGGGACAAGTCGGGCTTTCTAATTTACAACTGAAGTTGTATAGAAGTCTTTGGAAATTTGGGGTAAACTTATGACTTCTAGCGGGAATCGCGCCTGGGTTTGACACCGCTCGGTCAAGCAAAGATCCCTGGCTTGTAACACTACTTGCTGATATTTCAAGCATAAATAACGAAGTGCTAAGTTTGCTTGTTCCCACCTTGTAGAAGTAAAGCGTTATGAAAATAAAAACAATTTATATTGATCTCGAACACACTACGCGTCTACAAGTATCCATCGCACACACTGCATTCCTACAATAAATGGGAATCTCTCTTCTAAAGTTGTGACTCTATGGCCATTAACTAACAGAAAAAAGCAACACCAGCAAGGTTTGTTAAACATAGCAAACAATTTGATTTTATCAATGTTATAAAATGAACATTTAAGAGAAACTCATAGTGTTTGGAAATGATCCAAAATAATCTTGAAAAAGTTCTATTAAAGTTCAAAAGAATGAAAAATTCCGTGTAAACTTCATATCCACGAATATACTGGTCCACCAACAATCCTGACGTGTGAAAACGTCATCGTCCAAAACTTCTTTGAATAATTCACAGTAGTTCTAAATAACATTTAAATTCTAATGAGCACATTCTGTTTCCACTGAATAATTCAAATAAATGTTTTTCCTTTCAAAGTATATCTAAATACAACACAAAATACATCTGCAGACTTGATGTTAAAACAAGAACACAAAAAATAAGAATGACTGAAATGCCCAGTCCGAGGCACTATTATACAGGCGAAAAGCTATTAAAAATGCCCCTGGCATATTATCACTACTGCTAAGTAACAAATCGCAAATGTCCAACATCGTAAAAGAAACTAACATGATTTAACACATCCAGTGGGAGGGAATTAACTCAGTTCTTCTAAGATATCACCTTAACGACCTATTCAATGGGAAAAAGCGCAAAACTTGTAAACATATTTACTAATATTTGTATTGCTAATAAAATGTAAGTAAGCATCTATATATAGATCCTATGCAGTTTTACGTTCTTTAATATCTTAAAATATAAAAATATAACCTATGCACGTACCCCAGATCTAGCTATAGATAATCACTACAATTTACAGTCACGAATAAAAATGACAAAAATCTGACAAAATCATGTACCAGCAGTTACAAAAGTATAGATATGCATAATACCTCCCCTCATAAGGAAAAGAAATATTTGTTTTTTTTTAGGATTAATCAAACACGCAAAAATGATAATAATAATGAAGTTGCAAAGGAAGATGTATAATGAACGTACAAAAACGTATGCAAAATAAAGCAATTCAGAACTCCTATACACGTAAGAACCATCTGCGATAAAAGTTTCTTTACTCTTGATGAGCCAAATGTCAATTTTGTATTTTTGCAACATCAAACTTCACCTCAACAACCGCTAATTTTAATTTTCATTTTCTTGTTGAAAGTAATGGGGTTGTGGTACTGAATACAACAATCGGAGAAGAAGCTGAATTAACACATACTTCTAAGTTTTGTAGATACAAAATTAAAGCCAAGCACTTCTTCTTAATTGTGGAAAAAATTCTTTGGTGCTTAGTTAATGTTTCAGAGAAAAACCACAGTGCATGATCCAAGCCATTCTTATCTTTCTGAATTAATACGTCAGCAACACCTACATCACTTGAATCAACAGATAGCTTATATGTTTGATTGATATATGGAGCTGAAGGAACGGGTCCACATTTAAGTATGGCCTTTAATTTATCAAGCGCCTCCTGATAGTTGCCAGATAAATTAAACTATTGTCTTCTTGCTCAATAAATTGGTCAGGGACTCAGCAATGATTGAAACAATTGAGCACAATTTCCGATCATACCCGGCCATAACCTATAATTGCTTTAGTTGCTTTCTACTTATAAGCACAGAGGATTCGGAGATAGCTTTAAGTTTAGCTTCAACAGGCTTTACTTGACCATGTCTCACATTATGTCCTGAAAGGATGACAGAAGCTTCTCAAAACTCACTTTTTACTGACAATAATTGTCAAATTTGCCTCACTCAATCGAACTAAGAATTTTAGGACAGTTTCTACGTTGTCTTTCCCGGAATTGTTGTATTTAATGGCGTCGTCGATGTACTCATCACAATCATCTATACCAGCTGTTAACGTGCTCATTAAACACTGGAATGTTGAGAGAGAACTTTTCATATCAAATTACACTACTCTGCATTGGAAGAGTCCATCTGGAGTTGCAAAAGCCGAAAATTCATTTGCTCTGTCCGTAAGTGGAATCTGCCAGAATCCTTTTAACAGTTCAAACTTGGTGACATGCATTCGCATTTCCCATTCTGTCAATACAGTCACCAATCCTTGTTATTGAAACTGAGTCTGTTTTGGTGACACTGTTAACTTTTCTGTAGCCTGTGCACATGCAAAATAATTACCTGGCTTCGAAACAAGAATACACACACTGCGAACTCCAGTTACTTTTGTATAATTCACTAAAGTCATTCTCCAACAAATATTCAATTTTCTTTAGCAAACATTTCCGATTGAGATGATTCATCCTGTAAGGGTGCTGTTTTGCAGGCTTAGAATCTACAATTTCAGCCTCATGCTATATTTTGTTTGTTCAGATTGGAACATCTGGGAACAAGTGCTCATATTCACATAGCTGCTTTAACTCATTCTTTTCCTGTAGCTGGAGATAAGAAAGTTTCATATCCATATTCACTAATATTTTAGACTTCTGAAGATGCGGCGACCCAAACTGGTTGTACGTCATCATTTAAATGAACAGTATGTGAGACAGGAACAAATAAATATATTGATAGATTTACAAGCTATCTTGATCTACATTCTCCTTTAATATATTTATATGGCAGATTTATTTCTGTTCCCACTCCCAGGAGTGTCAATTATATAATTTAAGTCACTTACTTTCGTTTAACTGTACATGGACCACAATATCTAGCCTGCAGAGAATTTCGAGGTAGGAGAGTCAGAACTTTATCACCAAGTTGAAAAGCTCTTGCTTTTTAGTTTTGTAATACCTTACTTTCATTTTTGATTGGGTAGACTGAATATTATATTTTTGCCACCTCCCAAGCTTTCGACAGTTTTGATTTAAAATCAGAGACATAATCAAGTAAACTAAACTTTTATTCCTCAACAATTTCAATGGTCCACGAATAGTGTGTCCAAAGCAAGTTCAAAAGTGTTAAATTCCAGGGACTCTTGAACTGACTCCTTAACAGCAACCAACAGTAAATGAACACTTTCGTCCCAATCTTTCCTGGTATCAAAGCAATATGACCTTATCATATTCTTTAAAGTCTGATTAAGTCTTCCAACGCCCATGGCTTTCAGCGTGATATGCAGAGGACTTAAATTGTTGGATACCTAATTCATGGATAATTTGTTTGAAGATCTCTGACAGGAAAATAGAACCTTGATCAAATTGGACTGATTTAGGAAGGTCAAAAAGTGTAATAACTTTATTAAGGATTTTACTCTAGATTTTGAAATAATATTCCGTAAAGGAATTGCCTCTGGAAAGCTTGTCAACACACACATTAGGGTCAACAGGTATTGGTTGCCTGACTTGGTCTTAGGTAAGGGACGTAAACAGCCTACCATTATTCTGCTAAATGGTTTGTTAAATGCAGGAATAGGTTATATATGAATTTTCTGTATACTTGGGTTGGGTTTTCCTACCATTTGATAAGAGTGACAGATCTAAAGTATTTAGAAACATCACGCTTAATTTTCGGCTAATAAAGATGATGTCAGATATTGTGATAGGCTTTTATGACTCCTAAATGACCTACCAATGAATTTCATGGGCTAAATTAATAATCTTCTGTCTATACGACTTGTAATAATAATTTCATAGCTCACTGACCATTCATTATCAGTGGCCACACCAATGAAGTCTCCATCTTCTCATAATGACCCCATTTAAGAAATAAATAGCAAGTTGGTACCTCTGCATACTAATCTTCGCTAATAGCCCTCTGAAACAACCAGGAAATCTCAGGATCATTTTCCGGTTCGACAACAAGTGATTGTCGTTTGTCACATTGATTAGAAATAAGAGAACGAGTGGTTAAAAGAGGATCACAAAGATCAATACCTTTTGATTTATCCGTACCAGGAGAAAAGTGACCCCATCAAAAGCTTGACCAATACATGTGCCAGCCAAAGGGATATTTTCCTGATCAATACATTCTCAAGAGCTCTTTAACCACAGCTCTCATAACGGCGCAAGCAAGGTATAAATCAGGGATTTTGTTTTCAACAGGATGATCTTTATCATCCAAACAAGGCTTGTCAGTTACAAGTAGATTAAGCACAGTCTTATCTCCAGCTAAGTTATTGTCTGGCGATAAAAGAATACCCTCAATAGGCAAAGAATTCAGAGCGCCGAGAGTCACGGGATCCGAAACTATGTCTGATTTTAAATTAACATTATGGAGTGGAATGTGAATAAAATGACACTCTACTCCCCGAACAAGAACACTTTCAGAAGAAGAGTTCTCAAAACAAATGCAAAGTACCTGATAATAAAAGACTCTAAGAAGCACCCATGTCCCATAATAATTTAAGTTTGATAGGATTGGCCGAATCAACATGAATGGTTTATAATTCTTCATAACAAAATCAGACTGGGGTTTGTTTCACCTAACAAATGTATTGTTTTCAATATATGATCTTGACCTTGACCTCTTTATTATGTTGCTTATTTTTAAGTTAAAGCAATCAGAAATAAAGTGGCCTATTTTCTTGCAACAATGGCAGGTAGAAAGAAATAAAGATTTCTGATCAGTCTTAACAGACGTTTGATTTTTATAAGGCTTGCGGTATTGAAATTTTTAAGTGCTTGACAAATAAAAATTTTTGAGTCAAGGAATAGTCGTCATCTGTAAGAGCAGTGTTTTACAAAGTGTCTACATGGTGTTTAGCAAGGCAAGTCTTGACGTCACTATAGACGCAGTTCTTGAACTCTTCGACTAATGTGAGTTGTTTCAGTTTGTCATAACTTCTATAGATCTTGTTAGATGCACACCACCTATCAAATAGTTGTTCATTTTCCCTAGCAAACTCGACATATGGGTTTGGAATTTTTCTTTTTTATACACCTCAGGTATGAACTCATAACCTTTGAAGGTACACTCCTTGACAAAATTATAATTAGCACTTGCTTCTACAGACAGTGAAATATAAAGTTTACGAGTTTTGCCAGTAGGTAAACACTGAGCTAACAAATTCTAATGTTCTCTCTGCGATTTTAAATTATCGGCTATTTTTTCAAAGTGGGGTAAATATTGATCTACATCTTCTTTAAATGTGGATACTAATCTAACATTTTTTTTTTTGCAACATCAAAAAAAAAACCCTGAACGTTCGTGAGGGGAATGCATCTTGCTTGCCAGTTCTTATTCTTTTAATTTCAATTGCATTTGCATCTCTCTTTCTCCTTTTGTGCATTTGCATTTGCTGCACTTCCCTGTCCCTTTATTCTTTCTTAATTTGAAATTCACGTTCCTCTTTTTGAATTTGTCTCTCTCTCTCCTCTTTTTACATTTGCATATCTCTTTCTTGTTTTTGTATTTGCATCTGTTGCTCTCTTTTTTTCACCCTGCATTTGCATCTCTATTTCTTCTTTTTCAATTTTGAAACTCAAATTTTCTAACTTCCCTTTCAATTTTGAAACTCAAATTTTCTTAGCTCTTCGTTTCAGAGCTAGATAGAGACTTACTAATTAATTCTAATGCATTTGCATCAGAAATTTCATTTTCCACCCAATACTTGACCAAAATATTTTGAATTTCCTCTTTTAATAAAGATGATATTATGTCCAAAAGAGGTTAGAGGTTGGAAAGCTCCAGTAACTCATCTTTCCTTAAACACAGAAACCATTCCTGGGTTGGATTGGAAACAAAACTCTCAGCCGCAGCCGTAGATAAAATTGTGAAGGCTTGTTGGTTTCAATATGAGAATCAATAGACCAGGGACATAGAATTTGACGTTAAATTTCAAAACAAATCTAATTTCTCAGAAAGAATTTCAGTTGCGACTCTATGTTCACAACCTAAGTAACAAAAAGAAGTAAAATCAACAAGTTTTGTAAAACTTAACAAACGATGTAATTATTAATGTTATAAAATTAAAACATAGGAATAACTTACAATTTTATGAATGGAGTACAAAATAACCTTGACAAAGTCATATGAAAGTCAAAACGAATGAAACGTCATATCCAAGAATATACTGGTCCAACAACAGTCCTGACATATCAAAATGGCGTATTCCAGAACTCCTTTGAATAATTCACAATAGTTCCAAAATAATATTATAGTCCAACGATATTGTTCTATTTCCACTGAAATAATCTAAACAAATGTTTGTATTTTTTCCTTTCAAAGAATATCGAAATACAACTTAAAATACGACTGCACACTTGATGTTACATCAAGAACACAGGAGAAAGGAATGACTAAAATGCCCAGTCCGAGCCACTTTTATTCAGGCCAAAAAGCTAAAACACGCATATTGGCACTACTGCTACGTGATAAATCGCAAATTTCCAACATCATAAAAGAACTAACATGATTCAACCCTTCCAATGGGAATTAACTAAATTCTTCTTGGATACCACCTGACCGACGACTCCAATTGGAAAAGCCCAAACTTGTAAATATATTTACTAATAATTCTGTTGTTAGCAACTGTCAACAAGTATATATATATATATATATATATATATATATATATATATATATATATATATATATATATATATATATATATATATATCCTAAGTAGTTTTAAGTTCTTTAATATCTTAAAACAGAATCTATGTACATACGCCCAATGCTTCTATAGATAATCACTTTAACAGTCATGGATGAAAATTACAAATTTAGACAAAATCATAAACCAGGAATTGCAAAAAGTGCAGATATACGTAACACTCCTTTATTCAAAATGAACAAATTGGATTAATGCACTAGACGTTAACAAATGATGAGAACATAAAGAAAATAGCATACAACTAACTACAAAATTCCTTGGCTCAATAATAAACAGAACAACATAGCTGCATATTTATCGAACTTTTCATTGTATTTTGAAGAACACGAAAACAACGAATCAGCGGAAGAAAGAATAATTTTGCATAACTTTACTTGCGGCCGATATCGTCCCATCGGAGATCCTAATAATCAACATAAGGTTCCATCAAGCAAACAAAGAAAGCAAACCAAAAGCAAAAGAACCTCACGCAAATGTCTTCAGCTACTTTACTTTGAATTGTCAGAATATATGATATATCTTTAAGATTTTTTGTCTCCTGGTACATCTAGAAGTACCGTGTACAGCCTTATAAAAAAGGGAACTACATTGTGTTTTGACTTAAGTCAGCATCTAACTGGAATAAGCAATTATAAGATCAGGCCATTCATTCCAAAGTGATTATAAGCAGTGTAATAAACATATATATATATATATATATATATATATATATATATATATATATATATATATATATATATATATATATATATATATATATATATATATATATATATATGGGAATTTATAGTGTGTTTGCTGTCCCTTGACAGATTATTTCATTAAACTGAAAACCTATAAATAAATAGTCAAAATCTATTAAAAATGTTAAGATAAATTAAGTCTAAATATTAATACTAGCTCGTGAATCTTGGTTTCATAGTTTTTTACCGTATAGTTTAAAATGCGTGACCATTATTATCGTCATTTTTAATGCATCTAACACATGGTTGTCACACGGAAAAGAACAGCCAATAACAGAGATTATAGCGTCTAATAACAGTAATTATAGAGTCTAATAACATCATCCAGATGCTTTATGGCCTTGAACTGGTGCAATTTCTAAGATAAGCACTACAGCCCATTGCACGTCAGGATGGATAAAACTCAGATGGTAGTCAATCACAGCTTGTCAATGCCCTGTTAATTTTATTGAGCGACATCTGTGTTTTAATTCCTCAGGAATGTTACGAACCCTTGGATGACTAAAAATAAAAATATTCCATTTAAAAAAAGTATAGAGAAATATATAAAAGAATAGATTAAAAGTCTATTGGAATTATATTTGTGTGGACATGAAAACTTTTAAGAATACATTACTGTATGGACATTCAAGTGAAATCACCCGTACTAAACCACAGGACCACAATTTAAAAGCAACGAACAAAATTGATATGAAAAGGACTCAGGACGCTGCTGGGATGTGCTCTACAAACAAGTATCGAAACTAATGGTCATGACTGTATATACGCATCCCCACCTTTTCTACGGCAAAGTTGATATGTTTCGTAAGGTCATCGATCGTATAAACTGCGTACTTTCCGCCGGCTGGAGGATATGGTGGCATTTCCATGCCAGTCTCCCAATTGAGCAGCAGAAGATGTCGAAGAGTTGTCGTACCGCGATCTACGAGATCTTGGAACTGAGATCTTTCGGCACCAAAATCCAGCATCTATGAAAAGATTGGAAATCACATTTTTGTTTAATACTGGCAACGTATGCATATCACTTGTAAGGCAGAGGAATTATTGCGATCTAACAAAAACAAATGCTTTCTCTTCCAGTTCGTGCACGACATACGAGTTGATTGTCGCATCTACGTGTCAAAGAAAATTGAGCTGTGCCAAGAAAGTGAAAAGATGCCAGGCAAACCATTATCCAGACTTAAGATTCATTTGTATACAGAATAAAAATATTAAGTATTATCTGGTTTACTGAACACATATCAAAACAAGCTTGGCATTAGTAGACAATGAATTAGTGTACACATTGCCATATGTTTGATCCGTCTCATTCACGAAATGACACAATAGATACAGTAGCATTTGGGATATATCCTTCCATAAACATTTTCTAATTTTCAAACAGCTAATTTATTCAAAACTGAGATTGAAATTAGACTTGCATCCCATATAAGTTCTCCGTCCTTCCTGAACATAACTAAATCAGTCTACACTGGAGACGGTGGCCAAGCACTTTTAAATCATCCCTAAAAGAATTTTTTCTTTCTTTCCAATCATCTATTCACTCGCCAACCCTTCATTACTTCTGGCCTGCCTTATGTCATCCTTATTTCATTCTACTTTAGATTCTTTTTCAACATGTGGAAAAAAAATTGATGAAGCACTGATACTGATGCGGTTTTGAGCTTTGTTTATATCTGTCAACCTGTTTCGTTATGAACCCAGCTTTTGAAATCTGTACTGCTGCCACTATAACAAAAATCAGGTTGAAATAGCAGTTACTGTCCCTCCATTTGACAGCCGAGTAGAGGTACAGACGCAGATATCTTCGCAGCTTCCTCCCTTCTTTGTCTTCGTCATTTACTTGTTGTCTTTCCCCTAAGTTCAAGTATAAAATATAAATTGTAAACATGGCGCATTTTACGAAACACGTGCAGCCAAAAGAAATACTCTCCTCGTATTCATTACAAAATAAAATTCTTCAGATTTTCTTGTCGAAAAATGTGCATGCATATCAAGTTTGCGTGGAAGATAAGTTTGCAAATATTCTGGGAAACATTACCAAGCTTTAACATTGTGAATCTTAATGTGCTATGTGTGAAACTTACAAAGGTGTAAGATGACCGCCACTCTATCATTAGCATGGTTCATAAGCTTATTGTTCAGCGGTCCACTAGAGTCCTCGATAAGCAGTAATTGATGTCAAAAGGCCAAATCAGTCTTCCAGTAAGTTGAAGGTGCCCGTATGTGATTAGAGCTCTATGTGCTACATGTAATCAGAAGGTGTTATTTGATTCAAAATAAATTGAACATTGTGTATAAGTTTTCAAAGCAATGATACGTTATCCATGCATGGAAATTAATAATGACATGTTACATGGCATTCTGTAAAATATTTCTTATATAAGTAGCTAGGTTTAATAATTTTTTTATTATTTGATTGCCAGCTATCTACGGTTTATTATAAAACTGATTTACACCCGTATGCCTATTCAATAAAAAAAGACAATACTGAAAGAGAGAAGGGTGTACTTTGCTTAAACATATTAAAGTTTTCTAAACCTATTTTTAGGCAATGAGAACATTGAACAATTCGGTTTATTTCCAAACTAGTGTACCCTGCACATGTATCTGTCCCGAAGAAACTGTCTCTCTATAATAATAATAATAATAATAATAATAATAATAATAATAATCACAATCAAAAGAAGATGATGAAGAAAAGAATTGAAGCAGAAGAGGAAGAGGAAGAAAAAGAATGGGAATGATAACGACAAAAATTAAGACAGCTATTGAAATTATCGTATCTGTCATTTTCAAATTTGTTCATACTTTGTAATCATACACAGTGCAATTTAAAAATTTGTTTTAACGTCTAACCAGCAAGGATAACAAAAACATAACTAATGACGATCCTAAAAAAAGAAAACTAAAGTAGAGACTCTAAACATGACAATATTGTTTGCCATTAAACTTGGATCACCGTCGTCTGAAAGAACCTAATATTAGTGAATGACATTAAAGTGGACATATTTTATTATCAGTTAGACACAAACATTGATTTAACCATGTATTTTCGTAGTTTTTAACACCCATGGGCATAAAGATTGTTACATCTTGTTCATTTACTTTCATCTTGTACTATATATTCTTTCTTTAAGTCCTACTTCAAACAGGTGTTATCGGCACCATAATCTAAATAACATGGCTTGAATCATACTTTATATAGGTTTGAAAGCCACTAAACCTTGAAATTTCAAGTTTTGTAGAAACATCTAACCGGCTTCAAAAGATAATTCTCTCTAATTCTGTAGCTATGCGGATTTGCAGTATAAATGGTATTTGGTGGATTTGTACAAAACATTGACATAGTTTACTAGTCATCGTAAGAATTGCCGTTCGGGCTTCATTCACCATTATATTTATTTGGAATATATATATATATATATATATATATATATATATATATATATATATATATATAGAGAGAGAGAGAGAGAGAGAGAGAGAGAGAGAGAGAGAGAGAGAGAGAGAGAGAATAATTTTTATATCCTTCCTTATCTTCGACCTTGTTCAGTATCTAATGACACTCAACTTTTTCAGATCAACGTCCGAATGAATCCGAAATAAATGCTAATTCATCTTCCTACTACATTTTATACAACACGTATAGAAATAAACATATGGAAAAACTTGTGTGTAATGCTCCAGTGTGTTACCGTTTCTGCCCAAATGCAGATAATACCATATAGTGGTTCCTAACTGGTTCTTAGAAGTGGTGACATAAATTATATAATAGCTCTCCTTCCGGATCCTCTCTTCTTTCTTATTGTTTTTTAAAATAAATTATAACTATACTGTATTTATTAAATAAAGGACGGAGAGATATGAAGAATGTGGAAATCAATGAATTCGCGCACTATGCATTTCTTCTGCGATTCAGATATCACACTATAAACAGTCCATATACTGAGATTTACCTACCTTGAATTCCATATCCTGTTTCTTCTTCGTCTTCTGTTCCGTGAAGTAGACCAGAGCTATCTTCATTCGGAGTTTCATTTGCTGCCATTTTGTGAGTTACTGCCGGTATGAATAAGGTTGTATGTTCATAAAGATAGAAATGAAAAGTAATTATTCAAGAAACATCATAAATTTGAGCCTGTTTCTAAGCAAGACTAACGACCGACCAGAGTGAGCTTCAAAACGTTAAAACAAATTTTAAGTATTAAAACAAAACTAACATTTATTTCTCGACCACCATGAATAAAACCAGAAAATGAATAATTCTTTCTAGGTTAAACCACCGCAATTTTCACCATGACAAAGCACCCGTTAAAACACACATAAAAGTTAATCCGATTTAGTAAAAAGAGCTTGTAAGCATGACGTAGACCCAACCAGGGTCAGCTTTGCAACATGTTTAAAATAGAGACAACATATGATCCTGAAAATCTCTTATACACATCGTAATCATCTGTGCTTGTGCTTCTCACTGTATTGCTTCCGTGTTTAAAATTATTATATGAAATAAAATAAAATCTGTATGTTGTAACCTGAGAGGGAATTACTATCTTCCATAAAACAATTATCACTTGTGTTATATACAAGGGAAAATGTGGCCTCTTATTAGTCGTTTTAATTCAAATATTCCATTTTAAAGCAATTAGACAATTATTTAAGAAACACAAATGATTGCTTTATCCATTGAGTGCTCACCTCCTCTGCCATAGCGTTTTTAAAACTTATTTTGTTCATATCAATACATTTGAAGATTATTGATCTACTTTGTCCAACCATTTGTATTTACGAGCTAGTTCTCGTGAATACAAAATCTTTTCCTGTTTGTATATCCATCCCTAGTACTGTGTTTCTATGTTAAGTTTGTGAGCAGTCGTTTAAAATGGTTTGTAACAATAACGATCTCCTCGTACATTTCATCGCCCCTCCACTCTCTTGCTTTCTATGTTGTGTTTCATAGCTTGTTTCATTCCGGATGAACAAGCACAAACGCAATATGTGTACTGGAGTCCCACATGTAAATATATTGTGAAACTTGTATCTAAACCTCTTATGTGTTGGGGTATATAGATGTGCATGCATCATGCAAGTCATTCAGCGCCACAAGACAACGCCTACTGTGAGAATAGTTTCATTTCACTGAGGATTCGACATATTTTAAGGCATATCGGTAATGTACAATTCAGCACAGGAGGGCGGGGATTGGAGTTCTGATTGTGACGTAATGACTATATATTTTGGTAACAATTATGTCCTATTTCCTTCAAGAAAATTTCTTGTAACAATGAGCAGGGAGTTGGTGAAAGAATAACTTCTTACAATAAAGATTCCATACCATTTTGTTGACAGACTTTAAAGCAGTGCACATTAATATGGAATTTGTATGCAGTGAAACAAACATATCACTGACACGTATCCATAATCTACTGAAGGGTAAGGAGAATTGGATTTTGTTTAAAACTTTGAGCAATTAAATATAAGCTGTTGTTTCTACATGCACTGTTAGCACCGTACATATATGTTGGTACAATAATAACGAGAATAATGACAGGTGTTACGATGATCCTCAAAAGTGAACAGGTGGAATATTTAATTATTTCTTGTTGATACATCTTGTTGTCCATACTGACATCTATCTATCTAATTATCTTTCTCTCTGTCTGTCGGTCGGTCTGTCTGTCCATCCATCAATCCTCGCACCCACCTACCTACCTACCTGCCTATCTATCTATCTATCTATCTATCTATCTATCTATCTATCTATCTATCTATCCCGCACTGATAGCAAATACACAATACAATGGTTGATAATAGCTTTTCTGATTTTCACTATGCAAGGTTGCAGGGATGCTACCATTCTCTATTATACTCCGTCACATGCAACACCTCTGTGATACTGATTGTGAGACCGAAAATGTCACAAGCTGAAGAGAAATGGTCTGTGCTCAATTGCATGTCAGCTTCAGCTTTTGCATTCAAGTAACAGCCATCAGCAAATAGGGCAATTCAAAAAATCACTTCCTGTAACTTCGGCTTTGCCTATAGCCTTTTCTGATTGAAAACCTTGTCGTCAGTGCGGTACTTGATGTCGACACCAGTATCCTAGACATAGAAGGCATCAATAGGAATGGCAGAAACATCACACTGGAAAGGGTTCGGTACCAACACACAAATTTTATTTACTTCACTGGTGACTGGAAATGGTTCAGATGACTAGCCGTCGTCCACGACACAAGCGAGCATGCAATCATAGAATTGCCAAACCACCACGATGCATTTCATTGGCTGCCAAATTTAGCAATGCTATTTTAAACGCCACTACTACTGACTGTGTCAGTGTCTTTTGTCAGGTCGACGAATGTCGTATATAGGTTGGAGATCTGTTCCTAGCATTTTTTCTGGGGTTCAAAAGCCGCAAACACCATTTCTGTCCTCGCGTCCTTTCCGAATGCCACACTAACTCTCAAGGCAGGAACCCTTGGTCAATGTGATGCACAATGAGAGGCCATCCGATTGTCAGCAAAGAGATGCCCGCTAGTTTTCTCAGTATTTTCGGTTTGCCTTTTCCTTGCACAGGTGAGCGATTGACACATCTTGTACTCTTGTGGTATAGTTCCTTGGGTCAACATTGACTTCCTCAGAGTTCGGCCAATTTCTGTGTCAAATACGAGAATTCGGCTTTGTAGATGTCGATAGTATCTCATCTGCTACAGGTGGTTTGCCATTTGACAACATGTCAATTGCTTCCTCAGGTTTAGTCAGCGTAATAGAAACAACATGTCAATTGCTTCCTCAGGTTTAGTCAGCGTAGGAGAAAAAGCAAAAGATATGTTGATTTCGACTTCGAGCAGTCGATCAACCGCATCCACACGAATAGTAGACTGTTGATTAAGGATGTTTTTGAAGTATTCTGCCCATCCATAACGTTTATTTCCTTGGTCAGTGAGACTGGTTATGTCATAAGCACTCAGAATTTGAGATGTTCTTAATGAATATGGCTCGTAGGTTGTCTTCAAAGCATCATAAAAGTTTTCATGTCTTTCATGTCTGTGTAGGATCGAATCAAATATGCTTTATTGCCCAGACGTAATTCTTGCTACGCTCAAAGTTTGCATTCGACATTCCTCTTAATGTTGCTAAACGGCGCCTTTTTAGATGACGAAACGCTGTTTTCAGAAATGACATCATGTAGCCGATATTTTTCATGCAGAAGCCTCTGCATGACAGCATCGTTCGGATCAAAGCAGCTTTGATGTTTACGTGGGGTGTGACAGTGGGTTTTGGATGCAGTTGAGTACACAGATCCACTGAAGGATACACAGTTTCCTCGGCATTTTAGGAGCTCGTATCGATTGTTTCTCGTAGGCTACACAGTTCTTAGACAAATTTCTTTATCACATTCTCATGATTAGATGGTCATGTTCAGCGTATTTCATCAGTAGTAAGAGTCCGTTGTTGTTGCAATTGCCAAAACTATTTTTACCTAATACACCTGACACACCTAGCCATGTCTGGTGATCTGTGCCAAACTAGAGACACCAGTTACTTTCTGTATAGCATTTGATGTACATATTGAATATGCTGTATGACGGTTGATTGTGAAGGGTTAACGCCCTTTTAACAGCACAGTATAATCTATACATGACAAACATATTTGGTGGAGGAAGAACCCGGGAAGATCACATATATATATATATATATATATATATATATATATATATATATATATATATGTGTGTGTGTGTGTGTGTGTGTGTGTGTGTGTGTGTGTGTTTGTATAAAAAGGGACGCATAGAGTGGATATTTGCGGAGAGATTTTATTGAAGCAGTTTTATTCTACTACATTTAAACTGCTTATGGAATGTGCTTGGGAAATAAAAATGAAGTAGTAGTAGTAGTAGCAGCAACTAATCGGATACTATATTAATTATTTTAAAGGATGGTGGTATGGTGGTCAATAAATACTCCATAATCTACTTTTGATTTAAAAATAAGTTTGTTATTTGGATACAATTTGATAAAACAGAGGATAACCAGCATGCAGATCAAAATTTCAGATAATTACAGTCTATAACAGATTTGGAAGGCCTCATATTACTGCAATTCGGCATCTTCCAAATTTGCATACTTTTGTTACTGTTATAGTCATAGTTGTTATTAATAATATTATCGTCCATGCACCATTATGTCCGTACCTTCTTATCGACATACCTACGACGTCAATACAATATATTCTATTTTTGTTATTACCACTGTTTGTTCATGCAACTTTGCCATTAAAAAATCCATCAATAATTTCCCACGCAACTCCCACGGATGTGAAATTGTCGTCAACTCGATAATCCAACGTCATCACCACACTTTAACTTCCAATTTCGACCGCATCGCTTGAACTGGTTCAAAGATCACTCACAATGGAACAAAGTTCAGTCCATTTTCTCTGTTTCTAAACAACTTACTCTTAGTCGGCAAAAACGATGACCGAATCTCTCTTTTTTAGCAGTTCCATAACCTCCTGGAATATGAAAATTAGATAGGTGGCAACCTAATAACTCTTAGAAATATCAACTTTCATGGAAACCCAGGCACATCAATACTGCTAGATTATATTCACCTTATCAGCCTCAAACAGTCCGTTAGCCACAGCTCCCACAAACATTTTAGACTGGATTCTTCATAGATCTGATGATAATTTTCCACAAGCTTCATTGGTGTGTCGCGAATTTTCATCAGATCACCTCTGCGTTATATGCCATCTCAAAGTTTCAGTCCATAACCCTTTACATCTGTTTGCTATTAAGAGAAACCTCCGTAGGATAAATAGAACCGAACTATAGCAAACATAACAACGTCGTTTCCTCCTACAGCAGTACAACATGATAAGTGCTTGCGTTTATTGCTTGACAAACATGACCCAGCAACTAAGTGCAGATAATCAACTGAAAACTGTTCTCCATGGTATAGAAGTTCCAGGGACCAGCTTTGCACTGCTCAAAGAGATCGCCGTAAGGCTGAAAGAATTTAGCTTTCCACAAACCTCGTTATTCTTATGCAGAAAAAGGAGCATACTACATTATTAAGATCACTGAAAGTTCCAGCTGCAAAGAGCTCTTCGAGATTACGAACAAGCTGATATCAACGAATAAATGCACACCACTTTCGGTTGACCTTCTGGACCTGTTTGCGAATTTCGCCCGTGACAATGTACAGTACATTAAAGATAACTTTGACAACACAATTTAAAATGACTCCACCATACACAGAATAGTATTATGCGTCCTATCATCTTTTTTCATATCATCAATAAGTTTGATGTTATATTTCCGACACGTAGATATCGCATCTTTTGATAGATCATCGCTCACCGTTTTAGATTAATTAAAGTCAGGTGATCTCTTTTAGACCCTAATCGTTTAGTTTGATTTAATATACTTTGATGACCATAATAATTGATTTAAGAAAAATAATCGGTTATCAATAATATTCTCATAATTATTAATACAAAGGCAAATAGCGTTCTTTGACCAATATCCCTCATAGATAATATCATTTTGTCTGAATCATTAATAAATTATTTTAAGAAATACTTGATATGGATTATGTAATAACATTACAAGCAATCATATGGACTAACATCAATTTTCTCCATTTCAAGGAGCTGGTCATTATTCAAACCTATATCGATTAACTTGTTTAATGTTATTAAATCGTAGCCATCTTTCCGCAATTGTTGCTAGAGTTTATTACACGGTGTAACAGGCAACCTTTAAGTTAAGAAATATGACATGCTGAATAGGTTTTTCCACAACCCCTATGTAAGCCAGAGATAGATTATGTAAGTATATAATATTATTTATTGCTGTTTGATTTATTTTGCAAACCTTGAAGAAGGATATATCTGTGTTCGCCTAGAAGCCAATATTTGTTGCGTTATAGGAAATTTCACATCATATTTATCTGCTAAGTATAACACTTTTGTAACTTCCTCTATAGTGAGTCTTTTCAAATGCAGGTTCAACTATATATATATATATATATATATATATATATATATA
>JAECUM010051444.1:0-13823 GCA_016617855.1 Megalonaias nervosa | reverse complement strand
TAGAAATATATTACATTTCAGGAAATTATTTTTAGGGCTCAGATTGTCGTTTAAACCTTCTTGTCATACTCTTTCACGATTGGGACCACCGGAGAAATGTCCGCATGTGCTGCCATAATGTTTATCATAGCATAATGTTTTAAGTGTAATACTGTAATAAGTGTAATACTAATAAGTGTAGTACTGTAGTCAATGTAATACTGTAAATGCAATACTGTAATAAATGTAATACTGTAATAAGTGTAATCCTCATGTAAGATAATGTGCATATAAGCTCTATAGCATGCCAGTAGTATATGGGATATTTTACAGACAATGGGAAAATGCATTACAGACACCCCTGGGATCGTTTATGGACAAGATTTATACGGACAAAATCAAAACCCTGGGATCGTTTATGGACAATGAGAATTTTGTATAGGGACAATAGGAATGGAACAGGTAGGGTGACGTCACGGTACTGGACACTTGCAACAATGTGGCAAGTGGTTGGCCTGCATACGCGCGGCTACCACTTTAGGTAGGGACAAATACAAGAGAGACAGAGACATGTATAAACACAACCATAGATTGCTGAACATCAATCTATCATACCCAAATTATACAACCGACTAAAAAATTTTAGGTAAGAGAATAATGTTTTGGGGAGTTAAACATAAAATATACAATCGACTAAAACCTTTTAGGCAAGAAAGAATAAATATCTTTTCGAGGCATATGAAAGTGACCCTGAAAAGGTCCTTTGGTTTTTATGTTAACACCATTCCGTTAACATAGGGGGAATATCACTGATCTTCTTCTCTTCCTCAAACTTCGTCTAACCTCTGTATCGTAGATGAGGATTCGCTTCAGACAGCCTTGTCTCTCCACATAGATCCTTCCTTTCCAAACAGTCGTATAAGTGATCCGTATGATGGTCCATGATGATTTGACATACATGGGTAAGTCCGTACAGAACAGCATCGACGATACGAGAGTAGAGGATTCAACGTTTGTCCACATCTGGTGAAGAGAACTGGTGAAGAGAATGAAGTGAACCGCGTTTATTTATAGTGGGAGACCGGATCGAAACGGATTGAGATTGTTCAACAATCCCAACACGAGTTACAAAATTCAGTCACTTCGCGGAGTCTGTCTTCCAATCCGAAGAGAGCTACCTGTGACGACATATTCCCTATATAGGTGCGCTAGGGCCTGCCCACAGTGAATCGTTGAGACATAATTTTTTGAAACATGACGGAAACTAAGAAGACAATGAATTGGGGTGCACCGGCCGTGGAGACGAGAAGCAATGCCATAGCAGCGGTTACCAAAGTCAACACAGGGCTACTTCCAGAAGAGACCGATTTCAACTGAGATTTAGTAGATTTCTCTCTTCGCAAGAATTTGTTCCGGTACCAGTACCTTCACCACCTCCTACTTCTTTACCATATGTCAAAGATTTTAAACAGAGACAGAAAGAAGAATTGGAGAAATCTTTACAACAGCAGAAAGAGGCAGAACAAGCTTTTCTCCTTGAACAGCAACAGCGAGAAGAAGAAGAGGCAAGAAGGAAACGACAGGAAGAAGAACAAGCAGAGAAGAAACAATGTCTAGGAGAGAAGGAGAACAGTGAAAGTCAAACGGTAACGGTACCCTTGGACAGAGTTATGGAGTCGGAAACAAATGTATCAGACGTCTTTATTACGACCCAAGAGAAAAAGAACTTCCCAAGCCAAACAGCCCTACCCGGTTACTAAACCTGAGATACCACCCCTAGTGATTTATACCAAACCATCGACAGGAGTAAGCCCAGAAGTAGGTCTTGGCCGTGGCAAAGGTTTAAGACAGTTAAAGCTAAATGCTTCTCGTTCCTGAGTTTGCCTTTTGAAGGAAAAAAAACACCCAACGGCCCATTTCAGGGCCACCCACTGCTTTTGAAAAGAATTAGTATTCATTTTGCCTCAATCAATTAAACCTTAAAATCCCTTTTCTTTAACCCCATGCTGTACGTGTGTGAGTGCTTGAGTGTAGACCCTTATTCTAAAAAATCAAAACCAGGAGACACTTACGTTTTTCTGTCTGGTCAATTCTGGTACAAATGTTTACAATCCAATTCACAACACAACACAACACAACACTTTTAAAAAGTTCATAGACTTCTTCTGTATCTTCTTTCTTCACTCTCTCTGTTTTTTTATTTTTTATTTTTTTCACTTTTACAGGTTTTTCCTCCTCTTCTTCCTCACTTTTGTCTCGTCTTCTTTTCTTTTCTGTCTTCTCTCTCTGAACGTGTCGGGGTTCTTCTTTTGCCGAAGGCACCTCTTCTTCTTCCTTCTCCTGCTCCTGTTCTTTCTTAGGGCAGTCTGAAGACCAATGTCCTTACTCTTGACAATAATAACAGGTATCCTGACTTTTGTCTCTTTAGACACTGGTCTTGCTTTTTTGACGGTCTGGACATTCTGTACCCCAATGCCCTTTCTTCTGACAGATATAGGAAGTATCTTGACTTTTATCTCGAAAGGACGGGGAGTAGTCTGTCGCCTTGTCTGAAGAAAAATTTCGTATGACACCTCGCAAAGTTCTGATCAGAAGTTCGATCTGTGTGGGTTCTTCCATCGTGCTGGTCGGTTTGAGAATGAAATGAATACTGAGAGGAAAGGCACCAGCCCTTTATATATACACTGGTCTGGCATGGATATATAGGGATCCATGGCGTTTCAAATGTAGTCATTTGACTTTTTGCAGTCAAGATGAAACGATCGCATCATTTCGTAAAGAAAGGAGAAGAAAGTACGAGGCAGAAACGTGATTTATTGACTCGCACAGTAGCTGAAGTCTTGGCTCAAATTCATGTCAGCGATATTGAAGATGACATGAGTGAGCCAGAATCCAGACCCAGAGAGTTTACACCCAACCAAAGTCCGACAGCACCACCAGCAAACCATCAAAAGTACTTTCACATTCGAGAGACCGACAAACGCTACTCTGCAAAATCTGGAACCACGGCCTACACGTACACGGTAAAGTTAAAAGATTTCAAGTCCGACGTACCGTTGGAAAAAGCAGAAGGGTTCATCACCGATGTGTGGGATTCTTTGTTAACTACACTGAAACGGCAATGTGAAGCCAAAGAAGTCGATTCCTTGAGACTTTCCATTCATCACGACAGTTTGAAGTCCCCCTTTTGGATCGAGTTTAGCAGCAGGGCAGAATTGACACCTTCCAAAATCATGGACAAGATTCAACACGTGCAGCAATCCAACGACAAGTTTCACATCACCAACGGAAAAGCGACACTGTTCATGACCCACGTGTCTCTTCCCCAAGGGACCGGACGCAAAAAAGTGTTATTGGTAGACGACCTTCGCAGCACCAAACAGAGCCTCGTCCGAATTAACAACCGTCAAGACCAGATGTGTTTAGCCCATGCCATCATGGTGGGACGAACGTATGCCGATAAGAACGACACGGCAGAATGGAAAAGAGCCTGGTAAACTCTTCAAAAATATAGCCGAACCAAACAACGAAGAGAAGCAGAACGCCTGTTGCAGCAAGCGGGGCCATCCAAAGACACCGCTTGTGGCATTCCTGAAATGCAAAAGTTGCAAGACGTCTTGGCTCCACGCTACACCTTGAAAGTGCACCCTCAAGAAGTACGCGGACCTCTGTTGTTTCGAGGCAAAGATTTCAAAGACGGAAAATACATTCACGTCTATCATCACAATGAACATTTCGATGCCATTACCAGTATCACCCCATTCCTGGGATACGGTTATTACTGTGAGAAATGTGACTATGGCTATAACAATCAAGATCAACACAAGCATTGTGGATCGAAATGTGAGGAATGTTTGGCCTCTAAACCCTGTCTGGACGAAGGAAAAGAACGAGTGCATTGCCCAGCTTGTCAGCGCATTTTTGTCAGCCCTGCCTATTACCAACAACATCTAAAGATGCAAGGTTCACAGCAGAAATGTGCCTGTCAACTCCTGAGATTGTGCCCTACTTGTTGACAAGGCATACGTACCAACAGCGCCAAGGCACACGTATGTTCAGGAAAGAAACGATGTCACATTTGTCGCCAAATTGTGGACTTGGAACATGAATACTATATTCCAAAATATCATTCCAAACAAGAAGAGGAAGAAGATGGCCAGAAGAAAGGCATTTGATCTTTTTTGATTTCGAATGCATGCAAGACACTGGCATTCACATTCCTAATTTCTGCGTGGCTCACCGAGCGTGCTAGAAGTGCATCCAAGAGCCTATCTTTACTCATTGCCCTCATTGTAGCAAGATTCCTGGAGGACGTGAAAAAATCTTTCGGGGACCAAACACGCTGACCGATTTCGCCCAATGGATCTTAAACCCTATCGACGAGACGTGGAGTCAAGAGGACATCGAACGTTACGGAGATTGTCATCGCTATGCCACGGTGATTGCTCACAATTTCTCGGGATACGATGGACAATTTCTTCTCAGATACTATACGGAACAAAGTACCGAATGTCCTAAAGTGACTTTGAACGAAGCCAAAATCATTTCCATGCAAGTGGGACAAGTCCAGTCTAAAGATTCGATGAGTTACTTGGCCATGCCTTTGAGCCGAACGTCTAAAATGTTTGGAATGACAGAAATGGCCAAGGCTATTTTCCGCACTTTTCCAATACCGAAGCCAATCAACACACCGTTCTACTCCATTTGCCTGAGGCTCACTACTACGACCCCGACAACATACGCACCGAACAACGAGAAGCTTTCTACGCTTGCTACCACGCTCACGATTCGGACCTTTTCGACTTTCAGGAAGAAATGTTAAAATATTGTCGTTCCGACGTGGACATTTTACGGCGTTGCTCTGGAAAATTTCTAGAACTGTTCATGGAGCACGGAGGGATCGATCCTTTGAAAGAAACCTGCACCATTGCCAAAGCGTGTTCCTTAGTGTGCCGCCAACGATTCGTGCCCGAAAACACCCTAGCTGTCATAAGTCCTCAAACGACGAACATTGTCAAAAGTCAATACGCGGTCAAAGCCCTACGCTGGTAACATTACTTGTGCGACAAGGAAGACAAATGGATCCAACACGCTCGCAACGGAGGAGGCGAGAAGACCATCGGAAGGTATTCGGTGGATGGCTAGTACTTAGAAAACCCCAAGATCGTATACGAGTTTAACGGTTGCTTATTTCACGGATGTCCCATCCGTTACCCTCAACGTGACACTACAAATCAGTTTTTACAACGGACCATGGAAGACGTGTACCAGGCCATTTGTCAGCGACGTTTGAAGTTAGAAGAGTAAGGATACCAAGTGGTAGAAATGTGGGAACACGAGTACGATCATCGTTTGAAAACCGATCCTGAGTTTAAACGCATCGTGGAAAGTTACAAGCTGGTGTACCCTCTGATCCCGCGGGACAGTTTGTACGGAGGACGGACGAATGCCACCTGTTTTCTGTACCAAGCCGACGAGGAGAAAGGAGAAGAAATCAAACCCTAACCCTACGTGTGGAAATATTGTCACTTTTCCGCAGGGCACCCACAATTGCTGACGGAACACATCGACGTCGAAAACATTCGACAATACGAAGGATTGATCAAGTGCAAAGTCTTGCCTCCCACGAACTTGTACCATCTCGTTTTACCACACATTGCCAAGGAAAACGGATGTATTCCTTGTGTCGTACTTGTGCCGAAACGTGCAACCAAGACCGACCTTGTTACCACAGCCAGGAAGAACGCGCCTTAACTGGAACGTGGGTCAGCGTGGAATTGTTCAAAGCTCTGGACCTGGAATACCAACTGTTAGAAGTGTACAAAATTTATCACTTTCCCAAGACAGAAAAATACCACAAGGCAACGAGACTAAAAAAGGCATTTTCGCAGATTACGTGAATGCCTTTTTAAAACTGAAACAAGAAGCCAGCGGCTATCCTTCCTGATGCCACACTCCCGATGGCCAAAAGAAATTCAAAGAGAAATACTGTGAGCAGGAAGGCATCACTTTAGACCACGTAGAGAAAAACGAAGGAAGGCGATAGTTTGCCAAAGTGATGTTAAATTGTTTGTGGGGCAAAATGGCACAACGACAGTGTTTACCCAAGACGGAGTATTTGACAGAACCTTCCCGCTACTTCCAGATGATTCACGACAAAACTAAATACATGAAACACTTGGACGTCATTCGTGAGGACTTGATCTTAGTCAATTACGAAGAAGAACTGGACTTTGTAGAGGCCGACGCATTTAGAAATGTCATCATTGTGGCTTACTTGACAGCCATGCTTGCTTAAAACTATACGAAGCTTTATATCTGTTAGGAGATCGTGTGTTGTATTTTGACACGGACAGTTGCATCTACATCGATCGTCTGGGTCAAGAGCACCCTAAAATCGAAGGGGACCGTTTAGGAGCCTGGACGGACGAGCATCCCGACGACAAGATTCAAAGTTTTGCAAGTGGCGGTCCCAAAAATTACGGCTACGAATACCGAGACCCAAAAGGAGAAGTGCACACGGAGTGTAAAGTGAAAGGATTGACTCTCAGTTATCGCACCAGTCGAGCGGTGAACATTGACGTCTTGGAAGAAGTTCTGCAGTCTGGACAGGATGGAAAGTTTAAAGTGACCACCCACAAACCGCACAAGATTGTACGTTTACCCACACACCAAATCGTTAGTCGGCCCTTGGAAAAAGTCTATCAAATCGTGTACCAAAAGAGAGTTCGGCTTCCCAACCACTTCACTTTACCTTACGGACACGCTCGTATAAAAAAGGGTTCCAAGACGATGGCCACCAACAAGAATGATGACTTCGACACAGCAAGAATCGAGTGAGAGACCCACTGAGAACTCCACGTTCAAACCATACAAATTTCCTGTCTTCTTGCCTGACTATTGCAATTGTGCCAGTCGATTGGAAATATTTCAGAAATAGCCCACGGATAGGGAAGGATTACCTATTCCGAATGCTTTAGCTAGAACAGGATTTGTCTACCAGCGACCTGAGACTGGATTGGGATACGAAGTACAGTGTTTCAGTTGTGGTCTGAGGTTGCGTATGGATCGATTTATCTATAAAGATTCAGCTATTGTGGAATATACTCGATGGGCTCCCCACTGTCCCTACCTTTCCATGGCCTTTCCACCCATCACACTACGGTTCAGGTATGACGGTACCTTAGAGAAGGTAGTACTGTTGTCCAAGGAGAAAAAAGAGGAAGTCTTCCAAAACTAGGCATAAAACGGAACGATGTACACGCCTGAGACTTCATTACGACTAGTATAAAAAGGGACAACGTCCAAGACCGATAGTTTATTGTGACTGCCAAGACCAAGCGAAAAAGATGAATTCTTTCAAACAGCAAGTATCAAGAATAAGATTCAAGTCCAACGAAAAACTCGAGTACGATGCTGTACCTTGCGATGGCAGGGATGCCGTACTCTGTGACCTCAGCGATTCAGTACCACACCATGGGAACTTTGCTATACCTACCATGGAAAGTGATGCTGTGCGTGTTAAATGTGACGGATGCAAAAGCAATGCCACTCGTTATCGTTCACCTTTTCACTTTACTGGTTTTCATGGTGGATGTCATCCTTATGAAACCATGCTGCTACCACCCTACGTATGTCATCGCAAACTGAGCAAACTCCTGCATATTTCACCGTACCCTCATCGAAATGAACCTGTGAAAGACGAATATTCGTTCCCTGTGAGATTGCCTGAATACTGCGACTTTGAAAGTCAGATCCAAACCTTCCGAGGAAAATGGCCAAAATATCTGGGAGGACCTACCCCCGAAGAATTAGCTAGAGCCGGATTTATCTACTTGGGCGAAGGGGATAAAGTCAAGTGCTTCAGTTGCGGTGTGTCACTTCACGAGTGGAAACAGAAAGATTGCGTTTACCTGGAACATGCTCGATGGTCTCCGGATTGTCACTACCTACCTTTAGTGGCACATCGTCAATGAAGTGGCATACCATGTCGTTTAAGAAACCAGCCTGGCTAGGAGTCAAACGTAGGACAACACCTAGACAAGTATTTAAACCCCATTTGAAAAATAATATTCAAACATTACGAAACGAATTGCAAGAGAAGATCTACAAGGGCATTTGGCAGGACTTGCCAGAGCAAAATCTCAATGGGTGACTGAGGAACTTTTATGTAGAGAAATTCAGAAGAGGAAATTGACAAAAGTCAACAAACAAGTCAGATTTCTCTGAATCAAGTGTGCCTTCTTCTGAATATTCTGCTTTAGACCATTTACAGTACAAGATTTTAATG
The DNA here is from genome assembly GCA_016617855.1 of Megalonaias nervosa. NCBI lineage: Eukaryota > Metazoa > Mollusca > Bivalvia > Unionida > Unionidae > Megalonaias > Megalonaias nervosa. The sequence continues at coordinate 5,554 of JAECUM010051444.1, read as the reverse complement.
ACATTCTTGACCGTTTCCTGGAATGGAAGTGGCCAGAAATTACTCACTACATTCGTTACTTTCGCTCTAGGAGAAGTGTTTGACTGACATGGTCATGGATACTTTACAAGAGGACATTCGTGGTTTGCCTGTGGAGTTGAGAGAACTCATTTACCGAGAGTTGGTGAAAATACAAGTGAAACGCAAAGAACAATTGCATCCGTTAAGTCACCGATGTTGGAATCACTGGTACCTGAATGGTATAAGGGGACTGATCCATTTCAAAGCGTTCCATTGGTCAGACATTGATGAATCGCGTGAAATTCATGAAGTTTTGGATGCCACTCATTCAACTTACAAGGTGATTCTAATACACCGAATTGCAACGGACGAGTTAGAGGATTACCAAAATCTTTTACACAACGTTAACTTAGTTCAAGAGGAAACTTCTGTGCGACGTGTGGTGTGTGAGTTAGTGACTAAACATTTTTGGTGCGGTACTGAAATAAAGCCGATGCTGTTCAAAAAGTACTCTTATTATCTTACACCAAAGACGGTATAAAAACAGACTACCATGCCACGACCTTGATCATTCGTGATACAGCAGATTCCGTGGAAGAAAATCAATGACAATATTCAAACGGTGGAGGATTACCAACACCTATTACGAGAACTGTGTCCATTGAATTGGGGTCGACATGTGGTGTGTGTCTTAGTGACTTGCTTTCTGGGATTTCGTTTACCAGCCAATTCTTTGTGGACTCTTTGCAAACAGTACATACCACTCCAAAAAGCATGAACGTGGTCCCTTTAAATGTACACGAAAAGCTTATTCTGCTCAAAGCTTTGCGCATTCATCTCGATGCTTCTCGACCGCTACAGGAAAACATGATTCATCAACTTTTAGGTACTGAAGATGTGTACGATGATGTGTGTGTAGCTTGTGACTTACACCCTCACTGGAAAGATGTACAAAACTGGAAAAGTTGGGGTTTTGAGGCTTGGACAAAAGAAGTGGCACAATATGCCCGAGATTTGTCACCCTAACTTTAAACGTTCAGAGAAAAAAGTAACTTTTAAACCAGTGTTAGTGATAGTACCAGAAGAAGAAGAAGAACCGCTCCCTTCAGGAAAGGACAGGACCGTCTACGACATCCCCGAAAGACCATTCCGTGAAGACACTTGTGTGACTGTGCCAAGGAGTGTAGAGACTCTAAGAACATTACACACTGTCCCTACGATATCTCATCTTGATCACCAAAAATGTTGTATGAAAGACTTGTTTATATTCCACTATATGATCGTTTTGATGTGTCTTTTATTCATGTACTTAGCCATTTGGCTTTTATGTATTTTTGTCTTTCGTGTTGTTCACTTGTAAAGATGGCAATAAAAGTGTCCTAAAAAAAAGTATAAAAACTCTTGTCTTGTCTGTCTTCATGTCAAAAGTAACATTCCCTACACTACTATGGCTACCTCTACTGTCTCTGCTCCCTCTTCCTCCACTGTCAAAGTCATCGACGAACACTTAGATCGTGCCACATTTGAATCCTTGTTTCTTCGCCATCCCTTTAACATGCTCATTGCCGGACCTAACGGTTCAGGCAAAACCGAATTTGTCAAACGTTTGATCGAACATAAACATCATTTGATCGATCGTCCACCTCAACGAATCGTGTGGTGTTATAAAGAGTGGCAATTGGCGTACAGACTTCTGCGAGAAAGTCAAGGCGATTCCATCGTCTTTGTGGAAAGCATTCCTGTCGAAGACGACGTGATCGTGTCTGACCCTAGTCAAACCCACGTGGTCATCTTCGACGACATGTTAGGAGAAAACGAAGAAGAAATTAAAACTAGTTTACTCGCAAAGGGCATCATCGTAATGCCAGTGTCATTTACATCACTCAAAATTTGTTTCAACAAAGTAAAGCCCATCGTACCATCAGTCTCAGTGCTCATTACGTGGTCTTGTTTAAAAGCCCTAGAGATAAATCGCAAGTGCAAGTGTTAGCCAAACAGTTAGGAACGCCTTGGCTGACTCATGCGTACGACGATGCCACTCAAACCCCACACGCTTATTTACTCGTGGATTTAATACCCACCACCCCCGATTATTTGCGATTTCGCACCTATCTGTTTCACCACTGGTGCCAAGACGGAGGGCCTCTCGTGTACACGTCCCCTTCGTCGATTCAAGAACAACAACAACAAAAAGTCTATACAAACCTCGGTCACTTGGGCTCTGTCTCACACAGCGTCAACATGACGTCCCTTCAGTCTCATCTTCCCATCATATTGATTCGTGCCTTGTACGGCATCAGTCGCGAAAAAAATCCACAAATACATGCTCATGTCTTAGAAGCTAGTTTCAAAGAAGTCTTACGATGGTTTACTGTGACAGCACTTCAACTACTGCAAAGGTATCATTCACATTCCACATCAAACCAAACGTTTTTTTGAGAGAAACAAAGTAGCCTTGACGCAACTGGAAGATCCTCGCATCGACACTCAAACCAAAAAGCAAATCATTTTGAATGAAACCTGGAGGTAGCGGTTCTCAAGGAGGTGTCATTATTCGTTCCCTCTTAAAATGGGATCCCAATGCTCCCAAAGTCCTACCCAGGAAAAAAGCCACTCCTCCCCAACGTACCCAGAAGAAAACGAAATAGAGTTACGGTGTCAAGACCAGGTCACAGCCTCAGAAAAAGAAAAAGAAAAGTCCCAAGAAAACAGTTTCTACCCGCAAGAGAGGTACTGCCGCCAGGACGCAACCTTACATTGGCAAATCACGACCCTACAACAACGGTAACTGCGTCTCCAGTAGCCTCAGGTTCTTCCACTTTTCCGTTGCTGGTGATGCCTGCCAAACCCGATTTGACACGTGTCTTTCCTAATTTGATGAAACATTGGAAACCTACGTCTCCAAAAATTCTCCTCCAGTGGTGACACCCTCTTCCTCCTTAGCAGCAGTGACCGCTGCTAACAAAGTACCTGCCCCCAAAATCAAAGTCCAAGAGAGATCGGGCGTGTTAAAGAGTTTACTGGATTTGTCCAAGCAAGAACTGTCCCGAGTGAGTCCGTTGCGAACCCCTCCACGACGTGTGATGCCTGCCATGAAAATGATACGACAAGCCGACAATCAGGGCGTCTCATTCCAGTATAAAAAAGACCCGAGGGAAACGATGGGGATCAGTGTTTTTGTGATCCTGAACGCCCAAAGATGTCCCCTCTAAGACGTGCACACCGTCGCCACCGTCGTTCTTCTGTCCAAAAGGAAAAGGAAAAAGAAAAGAACAGTCAACGTCTGTCAATGAAAAGACACCCTCGTCCAAGGAAAAGGAGAAGCCACCAAAGGGGAGGTTTTTTTCTTAATAATGGATAAGTTAGTAGATAATTTTGCCAAAAAGATAGCGAACAAGCTAAATAAAATAAGATAAAAGGACGCATGTCGAGCCATGGACTTCAGTGTGTTTCGTGCCCCAAAGATGTTCCCTCATCGTCGTTCTCCAGTCCAGAAAGGAAAAGGAAAAAGAAAAGACAGTCAAGTCATCCGAAAAAAAAACCTTAGCCAAACATGGACGTCTGTCCCTGAAAAGACACACTCGTCCAAAGAAAAGGAGAAGTCACCAAAGAGTAGTAATCTTTGGCGATTTTGGAAAACAAATTGTCACCATTATGACGAAGCGATAGTCCAAAAAGAGGATAAAAGGCCGTGTAACAAGTCATCGACGTTAGTGTGTATTTTTTGGTGTGTGCCCCGGACCCAACGAACCAACCAAGAAAGATGTCACCCCCAAAAGATATCCTTCTTCTACCCCCAAAGGAAAGAAAAGGACATTGGGACATGCCAGTCCTGTCCAAAGCTTCTCCACCCATGCGAAAAAACCCATTCCAACCGCCTCCAAAGACGCCATCGATACTGTGAGCGAGTGTTGTCTGAATGCCTTGAAAGGAACGATACCACTGACTTAACACTAGAAGAAAAAAATAATACTTTGCCAAACATCAACACGTTCTTCGCCAAATGATCCAAAAGAAAATACCCATTCATCAAAAGATGGAGTTTCTTACCAATGTAATAGAGAGTCCTATATTGGGCATGTTGGGAAAAATTGTCCCCGCCATAGCTCCAATGTAAAAGGGTCAAAAATATAAATGGGGCCTCTGGAGTCAAACGATCTCAGACGTGATCCTTGAAATCCAATGGAAGAACGAAAATTGGCTTTAGTGCCTTACAAACGATGGATGGAATACCGTCATTGGCAAGAACAACGGACCCCACATTTACCTCCCAATCTTCATTTGACCGAGATGTCCCAGTTGCAACACGAATTGCAATCATTGATGGATCGCGGCGATTGGTCAGAAACGGAAAAATCGCAACGGTACGGTCAATTGTTGCAACGACTGCATCTCTTTCACCTGAAAGCTTTAGACGAAACAGCTCTACCCACTGTGAAAGATTTTAAGACACTGATGAAAAGTTTGTCACCACCACTATCCCCAACGGTCAAGAGAGATGCAGCCCCAAGGATGTCTGAGGAAGAAAAGGCAAGAGAAGTCTTTCAAACACCGTCAGCAGCTCCCATCCCTAGTAAGATTGCAGCGTCCTTGTTGACCCCTTCCCCTACACCCCAACGAGAAGAATTTAAGCTTGGGTTAAAACATGATGTCCACTCCACCTTCGACAGAAGTCAAAAAGAAAGAAGGGAAACCAGAAGTAAAAAAAGAAAAGAAGACCAAAGCCATTCCAGCACCACTACTACCACCACCACCACTACCTTCGACTTCTACTCCCGTGGCACATCGGACACGTAAAGCCATTTCTAAACCACACCCTCGTCCCATTCAGAGTACCATCAGCGAAGAGTGGATCACTTATTAAAATAATTTACTACGATCCATCCCATCCTGCAGATTACGGATGAATCCGGAAATTATAGCGTGCTGCCAAAACTCGACTGAAAATTGTCCGTTTACCTCAAGTGCAACGATGGTTACAAGAACAAGCCACGTACACCTTACACAAACCCATTCGACAAAAATTTTCCAGAAGTAGCACCCGAGTGGAGGATATCGGTCATCAATGGCAAGCCGATTTAGCCGATCTCTCTCATTTGGCCACCTACAATCGTGGTTACAAATATTTGTTTTGTGTCATCGACGTCTTTTCCAAATTTGCTTGGGTCGTGCCATTGACTTCCAAATCGAGCAGTGAGTTAGTGCGAGTCCTGCAACTGGTGTTGAAACAAAGTGGGCGTCACCCTCTTCGATGGCAAACTGACAAAGGCACCGAATTTCTAAACCAAGCTTTCCAAAAAGAATTGAAGAAACGTGACATTCATTTTTTCACCACCGAGAATCCCGAAACCAAAGCCAGCATTGTGGAACGTTTTCAACGTACCTTGAAAGAACGCATGTGGAAATATTTTACGCATCAACACACTCTCAAATACATTGACGTCTTGCCACACCTCGTTCAATCGTACAACCAAACTTACCATCGGAGCATTGGACGTGCCCCCCAAGAAGTGACTCCCGACAACGAAGTGACCGTCTTCGAGCGCCTGTTTGG
>JAECUM010051443.1:0-15791 GCA_016617855.1 Megalonaias nervosa | reverse complement strand
TATATATATATATATATATATATATATATAATATTTGTACGAATCCGGAATTAGTCGACGTTCAAGTCCCTAAACTAGCCTAAACTAGCCTTGAGCCGTTTGTTAGCTGGCTCTGTATGCAAATTGTTTTGATGCATGTCGCCATCTATAGATTAGTAATGTGTTAATTGTTAATAATATAACTTGTGAGATTTAATTGACAGGTGCGTTTGGAAATAAAAGGCACTCGACAATAATGATTAACATATCAGGGTTTTATTCAAAGCATGGTCGATGAACCGAATACGTAACATCCTCGCGCGGTGTTTATTATATTTATATTATGTTTATTGCTTATGTGGTAATTAAAAGGAGACCGATAAGTAAATATTGATTGGCAACCAAATAAATGGACAAAAATTAGTATTCTCAATCTCAAAAGTTGGCATGTCAATTATTTTGATTTCATGTCTGTGATTTCGAGATGACTGGATGATAATTGTGAAGTTTGTTAATAAAAACAGTGTTCACAATTCTTTCCACTGCGAGTATACATTAATTACTACAAAAGGTTTAGATTTCATTGTTCTTGATGTAGTTGATGAAATGAGTCCGCTATCCTATTTAGGCAAGAAAAGGAAACTTGAGGAAATTTCTAGTTCTAACAGAAAAATAGGCAGTATGATGCTCATATACAGGCAAGAAAGTTTCAGTCACCGTGGATTAATGTGAATCCACGGCTACAACAAGACATGAATTAATGTTCTGCAGCCACTGCAGAAATATCCCAAAAGTGCTCAAGGCAAAAACCGGATAGATAATATGTTTTCCACAGGGACTGACATAGCGGACGCTGACATAACATGAAAATAGATATAACACCCTCCAGAAGGACACGATAGACTGAAATCATGGACAAGTTTGTAACTATTTCATTGACGGACTTATTATTACCTTTTCTTCCTAGATGCATAATTAATGATCATTTTAACTGTAACTAGAAAGATAAAGAATAATATTATGTATTAAAACACGATTAAAATTAAATCAATACAATTCTGTTTTTGGTTGTTTAAAAAATTCTTTCTCTCTCTCTTTGTCACTCGTAACAATTTAACTATTTTGAAACCATAAACTCCTCGAATCTGCCACATTCAATAATTAGATGTTACTCAATTATAAAGGCTGGTCCACTTGAACTAAATTCATCACCAAAGTAAATAAATTTGTTCAAGTTGCTATACAGTTGTCTCCATGATCAGGCGTCTCCGTTAATAGTAAAGGTATAGTTTCATTGCGGGGTGAGGACGGCGGGGACGGGTGAGGGGCAAAGTAAAGCAGTCAAGCAAAGTAGTTTAGTCCAATAATGCGCCTTATTTAGGACGTTGTCTCTCTCTCTCTCTCTCTCTCTCTCTCTCTCTCTGGACCTTATCTTTATTTCATAAAGCTTGTAGGCTTGAAACTTAGAATTTTCTAGGAAATTGGAAGCTAAAATATCTCTTAAACCGTGGGTAATTCTTGCAAAAGATGTCTACCCATTTTTGTTTCTTCATTTTTCTATTTATATAATGATTGTAATGTAGTACATGACTGGAGCTAAATACTGAATATTAAGAAAAAAATGTGTATTTTATTATAAAGGTTTAACGAAATAGAAGCCTTGTCAAACATTGGCAACATGAGCCTGTCTGACCCTGAAACTGTGAGCTCGTGTTGTCACTACTGTGGTATCTCCCGTGACTGGTTTATTAGCTGGACTAATAAACACTTGAAAAAAAGAATAAGCTGATAAACTGACGCTTACTGTTGTCAGTATTTTAGCCTAATAAACAAACAATGGTTACAGTCTTATGGAACACACTGAGTCTCCTGTGTTAGTCTGGAGCATTTGTCAGTCATGTTATCATCAATGATATAATGATTTTGATTTGTTTATTCTCTTCTTTGGGTTTCTCGCAGAAACTAATCATTGATCCTGCTACACTACTTCAAAGGTCAAATTGGATAGGTTCAGACGGTACTTTTAGCAGCCTCAATTTACAACCATTCTTTTTTCACAAACGATATATTAGATTTATGCTCTTCTTCAAGCACAGATAACGATTTGGTCCTCTTTTGTCGTAGCTTGTTGTCGGATTGGAAAATGCAGGCACAGATAACGATTTGGTCCTCTTTTGTCATAGCTTGAGCATCAGAGAGGGTGGACAGACCACTTGGCTGAATTATATTTGCCCGAAGGGGGTACGCTCCAAAAGCCGAAATACAAGGTCGATAACGTCAAATTGAAGCCTCTAACCAACCAATTAATTCGGACCATTTTTTAAAAGCGGGTTTTTTTATTTTCTTGTGTGTGATTTTTTACGTTTTGAATACTTATCCGTGGTCGTCCACCCTCTCTGCTGCTATAAATTAAACAACCAGTATAAATATTATTAACAAATGAATATTGGAGAACCACATTCAGCTAGATCTATTCGTGGTATGTTCACCCTCTCTGCTGCTACCTTGATAAAATCAAGGACCAAAGATTTTATCCAGACCTACACGATATCTAGATCTTGGATCATGTAAATTTATCGTCATAAATCCGAACGGAACAGCTTGTGATTTTGAAAATAAGTTTTTAAATTTAATCATGTCCATGTCCCCTGAACACCAAGTACAATAAACATTCTGCAGAGTATAATTATCTACTCCATTAAACACAACCAAAATATTACAGTTATCTCTGATTACCTTTGCGTATATTGTTGTGTAACATAAATCACGTCAGTATTTTTATGTCTACCTCGACAAAATTATTCTAGCTGGATTGGATTGTTTATCCAGCATAACATCATCGTACACCACTAAATTATTAATAAGTCCATCTAGATCATCTACAGATGGTGCCTCATCGATATCGGTAATAAAATCAATAACATCGTTTCCATCTTCGTCCAATATTTTTGCATTTTCATTAAAATCTTTAAGTACCCCATAACACCGCTGATCATCTACAGATGGTGCTACCAAATATACCCTATCCCACTTGAGCCATCGCATTATTAGATTAAGCAATAATTGTGTTTTACCAGATCCAGATGGACCTATTATTATCATTCTAATAGAATTTGGTAATGCTGGATGGTGCTTTACTGGTTCTTGTTTTCGTGTCGCTGAGAAATCAATTATATCCATATAATAAATAATATGAATTTATATTGTGTTCGATGCAGAGCACCTACCGATACCACTGGATTAATGACAATAACAACAAAAAATAAAAGACGTGCAATTACAGGTAAATGTGTAAAATGTGGCACAAAAAATATAAATTTATTTCATCAAAGACAGGTGGAGATATAGCCGCTTCATTAGGGAAATTACCAGGAACCCCATGGGCTAAATACCCAGGTGAGAAACATCTTCCAGGATATAATTATTGTGGTCCTGGAACCCGACTTGATATCCGACTTGATGATCAGGATCAACCAAGACCAGGAGAGCATCCAGTTAATAAGATTGATCAAGCGTGTCATGTTCATGATGTTGCGTATAAAAGTAAAGATTTACAACAACGGCATCTTGCAGATGTGAAATTGATTCATGCGTTAAATTCTATACCTAATAAATCTCTCAGAGAAAAACTCGCTAGTTTTCTAGTAAAAACTGCTATGAAAAGTAAAATAATGCTAGGGGCTGGTAATTAATTATATAATTAATATAATGGAATCTGTTTATTATTCACCGAGAGGATATTGGAGAGGCAAAGCAGCTATTACTAAACTTTCCGAAGCAGCAAAAGTCTCACGTAATGTCGCTGCAGCGTGGTTAGCACGACAGGCAATATGGCAGATTTATCTACCACCATCTAAAAAAATTCAATACGCACATTTTGATGTCAGCGTCCCTAATGAAGTTCATCAAGCAGATATTTTATTTTTACCGCACGATACTATTAAAACACGTGGACGAAAATCACGCACGTACAAATACGCATTGACTGTCGTTGACGTTGCAAGTAGATATAAAGAAGCGGAACCATTATCAATAAAGACAGCATCTGAAGTTGCATCTGCGTTCGAGCGAATTTATCAGCGAGGACCTTTGCGATGGCCACAATTATTACAGGTTGATCCTGGTAAAGAATTTCTTTTTTGCAGTATCATCATTGATGAAGCGACATAACTTTAAAATCAGACGAGGACATACTGAAATTCATCGTGATCAGGCAATCGTTGAACGATTTAATAGAACACTTGCTGAGCAGTTATTTGGATACCAATACGCAAAGGAAATATCTACTAACTTTAAGTCCGGTGAGCGATCTCGTGAATGGGTTGCAAGGTTACCAAGTGTAATATCTGCACTAAATAATGAAATTACTCGTGCAACTTCCATGAAACCTTCTAATGCTATTACAAAAAAAAAATATATAACCCGTAGCGATAACAGACAACAACCTCGACCAATATTAGGTAATGTAACTGTAAGATATTTATATGAGCCTGGGGAACTTGAGGGTGGTAAAAAACGAGCAACCGATCCTGTCTGGAGCGTTACTACACATACAATTTCTGACATAGTTAGATCCACTGGAAGACCTGCAATCTACAGACTAGATTCTACAGCCCCTCAGCATGGATTTGTACGTGAACAATTACAAGTAATTCCTGCGGATACACAATTACCACCACGTTCACTTATGTAAACTAGCGCCCCGACGTCGATTGCATTCAAGACAGGTCAACATCACATTATCACGTGTGTGACCTAGATCGCTATTAATTCTATCTACGGTAAATTGTCTTGGATTATTATTCGAATACTGCCATAGCATCTTACAGTCACAGCTTGCACAATCATTATTCTGTCGTTGTTTTAGCGTTATGATAAATTCAGCATCAATATCAAAGTCACGCTTATTTTTTTTGTCACATTGCTTATAACCCGCTAATTTTTTCTTTATTGCAGCAGGGTCGTTAGTGATTTCCTCAGTTATCACGTAATCTATAATAACCCTATGTAGTTGAGATATTCTTCTGACTCGAGAAACTGCAAGATAGACTAAATTCGACCATTCAATCCGATCATCCACAATCCAGATATTTGTATCAGAAATAGTTAATCCTTGAAATGAGTGAATCGTTATAGTGTATCCTAACGTCCATGGAGATTTATCTATACTCAATGCGCATTCAACAACATCAATAGCAACCAAAACAATATCATTCAAGACGAGATTCTGTACCACACCCCCAGGAATTTCCACTTCGATATTTTGCCGTCGAGTGTCCGCTGGACGATAACACAAAGGTACAGGTAGATCTGAAAACTTTTCTTTGTGTAACGTAAATAATTTCTTCTGTAGTTCATCACGAACTATCTTTCTACTTGCGACTATCAAATCAGCGGGTCTCCATAAAGTCCAAAAATCACTCATCGTAGTTTCTGGAATTACTCTACGCATTATCTCACATTGTATTTTATCTGGCTGCAGTCTGATTAATCTTTTAAGTTCTTTCAGCGGTTCATCAATGGCTCTACGGTCATCATTTATTTCTTCATAATAATCTACGTTATTCTTCAGCCATTCATGTGGAGATTGTCCAACAAAAGGTGGTGGCTGACCATGATCGCCACACATTATCACAGCAGTATTCTTTAATAACAACCATTCAAGAAATACTTTTAATACTTCTAACGACACCGTGCATATCTCGTCCCATATAATATACTTAGGTATATATTTTTCACCCATTCTCTCAGGAGTCCATGTGTCTCCGCACCATCTAAAGAAACTATGGTATGTACATGATTTTAATCCTCGCTCTTTTATTTCTCTGGCTAATTTATGTGTAGGTGTCAAAACAATTATATCTGAACTATTATTCATAAATAAGTTAATCGCACGAGTTGTTTTGCCTGAACCACCGCATCCATTAAGATAAACAGTCTTATGTCTAGCCACAGGGTCGTATACAGATGGTGCAGATGACTTTGATGCTTGATTATTATTTTTGTAATATATTTCCTTAATTTCAACGTCTGCAGATTCAGAATAGCTAAGTATATTTTCTTGTTTTATCCTCCATGTTCCCCATTCACCATTACCGAGCAGCGGTTTTAATAAATCCTTATATTTTTTATGTATATAAAATGAATCCGTAGCAACTCTAACAGCATCATTAGGAAATCTGTTTATCATCGACAATAGATTTATTGAAACATAAGCTAACATCGAAGATCTTAAATGAGTGAACTGCGGTGAGTCGCCATCAATATAGCTCACAATCGTACCTAGTTTGGTTCCATCTGATAAATAAGCATTACATCGGCTTATAAATGTGTTTTTTTCCGTTGTATCAGCGATTATAAAATCTAACTCAGCATCGTCCATAATCAATCTTGTACAATGTCGTTTATAATCGTATGAACTACCTTGAGTAAACTTACCGATTATCTTTCTACCAAGATCTTTTGCAAGTTTTTCATCATCCCTGCATTTACAGTCATCTTCGTCAAGATCAAGGAATTCTTTCCTGGCATCATCGACAGGCTCTGGTAACCAAACTTGCTTCTGTGGACGATATGATATAATCGCTTCAGTTACTCTTAACGATATTAAAATTCCAGCATCAAGCATATACCGCAACAGCACTATCGGTACCCAGTATTTCTCTGAAAAATGTCTTCCAAACCAAATATAGTTGATAGGATGAAGATTTTGTGCAAACTCGAATGATTCTACACACGCAAATCCTGTTAAATCAAAATCTGGTAGGGGTCCGTTTATCGAAACCTTGGTCATCTCGTGTGATGGCTGTCCAAATCTCTTAAAGTATCTAGAACATTTCCCATATCCAAGAAAACTTCCAGGATAACACGCTGCCATATCAACAGAGATAACGTCACTATAGTTGTATTTGGTGTTCCATAATCCACCGTGTCCATATTCAATACAGCTTTTCTGGACATCTTCAATAAATTCCGATCGTGTCGGTTTCCGTGAATTTTTCTCCTGAGCGAAATGAGCAGCTACTGATGAAACGGTGAAACAATTATTTAATAATTCTCCAACCTTGATATCGTCTGAGGTATATTTCAGCGCAAGATTTCTCATCTCTTCATGAAGAGATTCTGTACGATAAATATCACCACTGGATCGTATAAATTGATCGTAATCATGTTCTGAACTTTGAAACAACCACACAGATACAGGATCACTTTTACTAATGTTTCCGATAAAATCGAATATATCACCATCATAAAATTTAACCGCTCTATCTCGTGGAAATATAGTTACTGCCATAGTCCATGCATGCGCGTTATGATCAATTATTGTTATTGGAGCCCCTCTTGATTCATATTTTGATTTATATAAAATCTCTCCTGTTAACGTCTTTACTGTTATTGGGAATTTTAATTTCTTTTCTAGCTCAGCAACATCGCTGATAGACGCTCCGGTATCTTTAACCGCCTCTGCCCATGTATTTATTTTTTTACGTCTTAAATCTGTCAGGCCATTACCACGTATCGCATTTGTGAAATGTTCTGTAACTCGTTCAGCTACACAGTTTATTCTCGACAGTTTCATCGGTTTAAGATCCTTAACATCAGGTTTATCATTCAGTGGATATATTGCATATACAACTGCGGTCACAGGATACCCCCGTTCATAATATGGCTTATCAATACCAGTAAGTATTCCGGGTTTGGATCTGTTATTTAAGAGAACAATATTGCTTCCCGACTGCACACGTACTGGATCACGCTTATCACGAATAATCCAGATATCGTCATCTGTATTTACAATAAATTTTATTAAAATAAAATATTTTTGATTATCAAGGTGGTTAATAATCACCCTTCCTCGTTTGTCATTCATCACATTGACAACATTTCCAACTCTGAATGTTGACCACACATGAGCCGCACCATCATCACGAAATTCCTTCTTGGCTTCACGGATACGTTCTGTTATATCTTCATTCGTTAAAGCTAGATCCTGCATCGAAACACTAAATTTATATTCTGGTAGTCTGTCAAGATCAAATCTGGGTCCCGCTGAGACTGCGGAAGGTTCAATCATGGATAATTCCTCCATATAATTGTTTAAAACAAATATTTAAATTGAATTTTATTATATATATATATAATGATCGAAACAAAGAATTACTGCCACTGGCTTAAAATTGGACATACTTCTCCTTGTAACAGAGCATGCATGAATGAATTCTGTGGCTACCATATGCAACGTGTTAGACATGGAAGTCTAGGACCAAAACCGTGTATTCAGTGTGGTGCTGGAGTCAGAGGAAAAACTCGGTTATGTGTGAAATGCGGCGGTAAAAAATATAGAGAACTAAAACGTTATTATGACAAAAAAAAATGATACATCGTTAGGTAAATCCCCTATAAAAACCGTAGAGGATTATCTGGCCAGATTTCAGAATAATGATTTAGACAAATAGTATTAGTATATAAATGGAGCAAAACGAATTTGTAGCGCATCCGATCGTCAAAAACTACGAAGCGCCTCGTGATGGCGTGATCAGGAACTGTCGATTAAAAAAACCAGTCGGTAGTGTTAATAAATTTGGTTATTTTAAATTTAGTACCAATGGAAATAAAAAAAAATATTTATCACATAGATTTGTGTTCGAGTGTTTTTTTGGATTGATTAAAGATAGATATGTAGTTGATCACATCAGTGGCAATAAACTTGATAACTCAGTTACAAATTTACGAATTGTCACGCAAAGTCAAAATTGCAAGTCAGGAAATACTGGTGGTGTACGATATGCAAGAGCTGTTAAATCTGTAAATACAGAGACTGGGGAAGAAATTATGTTTAAGTCAATTTATTCTGCTAGTAAATACTTTAAAATAGCATCACACTCAGTGAAATGCACGGCAGACGGCGTTACCAAATCTGCTTTTTCGTTCAAATTTGGAACAAATTTCACATTTAAGTATATTCCTGCGGTATTAGATGATCAAGCGAAACAACTGAGGCAAGCATAAAACTTAATAAATATTGCAGTTGTCGCACTTACACTAATGGAACCCACAAGCAATACATATAACTATTTCTTAACAAAAACAGAATTACTGTATATAGTTCGACTGTCAGTTTTGCCAAGGTTTTTGTTTAGCCATAATTACAGTCAACGGTCCACCTTCACCGTCGCTGCTCTCAGCGTCACTATCATTTTTGACAGAATCAGATAACATAATCTTTCTTAATTGCATTATACGATTGTCCACGATCTTTTTTCTTTCGTACTCGTGAGACAGTTCGGATTTAACCTTTTCGATTGACTGTGCAAGAGGTGCAAATAGCTTTACCTGATCGTCGTTTACCATAGCTAGTGATTCAAGCATAGACTGATAAATTAATTTTATAAATCTGTAGTTTGAAGGTAGTGTATATTTATTATCAAATTTTCTCTGTTGCAGTGATTCAAAATCGCATATAATTTTCTGAGGGTCGAGATCATCAGATATTTTCATTCCGTTATGTTTTAGTTTTTTAATAGCACAGATAATATCATTGATGTTTTCATGGTTCATTATATATATATATTTATATATTTAAAATAAAAAAATATTAGCCCCCATGAATTTGTTTTTGTGTCAGGGGGCTGTTTTTGTGTGATATATGGTTATGAAATATATACAGATGGTTTATGATTTTGATTTCAACACAATATATATTGTATGGTTATGAAATATATACAGATGGTTTATGATTTTGATTTTGATTTTGGACGGCACAAACACATAGATGATTCTATGAACATGAAATATATACAAATGGTGATGACGGGGGAATCTTGTCTACGTCCAACAGATTTTGTACACTCTCCCCCCCCCCCATAAAACCCCGGGGAGTGTAAAAGGTACACCCACCACAAGGGTGTTATGGTAGGAGAGGTTATTTTGTCTGTTGTGGATTTCGAGGAAACGCTCCGGGTTCCCCCAATTAAATAGCATCAGTCGCCAAATGCAAGATAATATCTTTAGCATTTTTTGAAATTCGAACATGGGAGAGTCTGCAGAACTTCGATCTACGTCCAACCGTCTTACCACTTCGGCCATCGCTCTCTTATCAATAATACACTTAAATTTAAGTATATAAAATATTTGCGTTGTCTCACAGGACTTGTATTACTAATGTAGCGTGAATGTACTTAAATTTTTCAAAATTAATAAAATAATCGCACGTATGAATTATCGTTCGTTAAGGTCAAAGTACGTTAGAGCTAAAAATAACTACGTACTTGGTATATAAAACTGACGTGAATTTAAGGTTATCAGAGTCAAAAGATGCATCAATATCCCTCTCTGTTACAAATTGCTGCTTCACTAACAGCGATGCTTACAGAGAACAGATAGATCACTAAATAATTAACGAAAAACGATATATATCGTGTCCGTGGAGACTGAAATACCTCGATTATAGATAACATGTATTACAAGGGAGATAATCGTTTAATTTGTTCTACAGAGAGACAGAGCAGAGTTATCGCGCTTCATTATATAATCAATTACAGTGAAAAAATAATTTTTATCTTCGTTTTGAGAGAAAATGTATATAGAAACCTGCCAAGTGTTACAAATGTTGTGATGATTTAGACCCTCACGGAGCAAGAAATCTGACTAAAAAACAAGCAAAAATAACATAAAACAAGTAAATTTTCTCAGATCTATAATATTTTCTGAATAATGCGCCGATTGCAAAAGAATTTATTCGCTAAACGAACAATGTTGGTGCGCTATCACATGTACATAAATACGACAACTCTACGAGTGTATATACAAATTAATATTAATATTTTCTCCTCGTAGATCCAAAATGTTTCCAGACTGGTCAGTAAGTTTGAAATTTATTCTCGACAATAACGGATTATGTACACGTAGATAAACGGGGTTAATTGGTTCAGATACAATTAACCACCCAGGCGGAGCTTGAGGGCTGAATGTATATAATATATAACCTTGCTCCGCAGTGCCACTGCGGTGGCTAGATTTCTCAAGGTCTACTTGATAACTGCCATCAATTACATCACATACTAGATTGATTGCGATCGTTGATGTTATATTAACAATGCCTGGCGATATATGACGACCTCCACCGTATGGATCGTTGTTATGTTTAAGAATAACCGGTGGTGGGGCTATTTTTCTCCATGAATCACATATTCTTTTAAACTGTTCATCAATAAAATCATTAACTGATTTCTTTAGCTCTTCAGAGTTAAATCCGGGAATTATAAATGTTGGTAGTTGTTCTTGCGTAATTCCGAAATATTTAAGAAATACTGTTGTAAACAAACGATTGAGTGGAACACTCTGTACTGGATCGTCTTCATTAACTATATAACCTTTAGCATATCTATTTGTTTCTGGGTTATATAAATGTTTTTCTCTGTTAACAAGAACATTATTCATAAACTCTAGATCTGAAGCAACTTGATTCAAATGTTGTATTGAGGCAATTATTTGATTTTTTTAAATCATCGCTGTAATAAACATTAATTCTTGAAAATAAATTTCGTACATTATTAAATATACGTTCATGTTCAGATTTAATTGTATTAGCATGTGAATTTATTAAATCACTATCAAGTGTTATTATTTTACCTTTTTTACCATCAATTAAATCTGTAAAATATTCTTCTCTTCTATCTATATAATGTATAACTCTTTTATCGCCTAAATATTTTTGCCATGGATAAGCATCTTTTACTTTTCGATATTCTGGAAGTTGTATAAATATTCTTTTATCCGTGACGAAATCAGATCGTTGTGGTTCTAGTGGTCCTTGATAAACCGGTGGAATATCAGGCCATCCTAACACTGATCTGATCGAACTCTGATAAATATCTACAGCATAATCAAGAGAATTTATTTCAATCACCGCTGATAATGTTGGTTCGTAAACAGTAATCGCTATTTTGGATTCTTTTCCTGTAATGGATTTAATTCTGCGTTGGAACTCATCATTGGTTTGTTCTATTTCATAACTTCCCGTTGGAATACTAACTACTTGCCAATCAGGAGTTCCATCAGGTTTATTCTTATTTGCGAATACTAATGAATTATTTGGATGTAGTCCACCAAATGGTTTTGATCTAATATTAGGCCAGCTATGATAAACCCGTAACTGTGCTAATGCTATTTCTTTTGCAGCAATTGAGGTTGGAAAGTTAATGCTAAATTCAGGATTAGTAGAACTTAATGAAACCATTGTAGTTCTTGACTGAGTCGTATTAGTGACGATCTGCTGAAGTAATTCCCTGTCTGTCACTATTATTATCGTTATTATTTAATTCGTCAAAATCATTAGCAATCACCTTAAACGCATCATCATAGGTTTTCATCATCATCGCAAATTCAGTATCGGATATTTCACCATCACTAACGCATGAAGAAATATACAAGGATAGTTTAGAACATGCCTCTGTAACTGTATGTAATTTAATCATATAATCGTGCAATTTAGCATTTGTACAGGTATCTATCTTTTTAGCTATAAGTAATTCATACAATTGTAGTATTTTCTAGCAGGTTAGTCAAAGCTGAGACGGCATTTGTCGTCTGTCACGATTCCAAGTCACACGTCCATTAATTCAACTTTTCCGGTAAATTTCGTCGAACAGTGTATTTCCCAGACTGACTTAACGTTACATACATCCTAATTGCTAATTTTCCTTGAAACCGACGAAGTAATTATTTCTAGATTAGTTTGGTTAAATGTTGGAGATTTTTCATTACCTCACTTTGAAATTTCAAATGAATCACGGAGAAATAAAATCGAGCGAATTACTAAACAAGATTAAATGTAAGGAAAATACAGTTGTTGAATTTAAGGACCTCTTTGGTCTTAAATAATCTGAGAAGAGATTCTCCATGTTGGCATCGAATTGTTCAGTTGTATAGAGAGTGCAATAATAGCCAAGCCATTGAATGAAACGCTGACCTATGTGTGGAAGATTTGAAAACACATTGTAATTTGATTTCATCTTATATGATGCAAGCTTTAACTAGTCGTCAGTGCGTCAATTAAGAATATGTCTTCCCTTCACCATATGTTATGCAATAAGGAAACTAAAGGATAAATCTCCATGCAAATATTTAACCGCTAAATTCAGTATATCGATTTATTTTTAATCCTTTAACGAATTCATTTCTTTTACTTTTTCAGATTGTTCGATGAAGATCTATGACAATGGTATGGTTTTGAAAGACCCAAACGTTTCATATATTTGACGAACGATTTTGGAAAGAATAATCTTGACACGAGAACGAATATGTTTGTTTTGTTAGGCGAACGAAATATATAATTTTGTGTTCATGTATACTGGTCTCAGCTGTCTTTAGAATTTTTCCCCAGCTTGTATCATTCTTTGTGGTCGTCTGTTGTGAATACCTTTTATTTGCTGAATATTCTTGAAACATATTTTGAATATTCTTAATATCCACATGTTACGTTAAGATGAGATTCTACAACGAATCAAAAAAGTATCCAATCGTAACATTATCTGACGAAAAGTCACACCACCATAGATAGCTCAACATTAAAAGTTAGTGCTAACAAAATGAATCACCGCCCCCCACCCCTCCTCCCCCTCAAACAAATACGTGTTTAATGAAGAAGTGTTTATACATATATTTACCGGTCTGATTATTCTCCAGTTTACTGCTTCTTTTTATTTAAAGGTGGAAGATATTATCGTTGCTGCCATTGACTTTGGAACAACCTATTCTGGTTGGGCCTTTAGTTTCACACATGAGTGTAAGAGAGACCCGACACAAGTGTTTGCCAAATATTGGTCAGGAGGAAAACTACTGTCACATAAATCTCCTACAACTGTTCTCGTAAATCCAGATGAAAAGACATTTGAAGCATTTGGCTTTGAAGCGGAAGATAGGTACGCTGAACTTGCTGGAGACGGAGAGCATTGGGAATGGTATTTCTTCAGGAGATTCAAAATGATTCTTATGGACAGAATTGTACGTTGCATTAACTACTATATTAAGATTTCACGTTCGTTTACTTCATTAATCTAGGTTGCTAACTCTAGACATAAAAGATAGAATATCTGGAATACAATACTTCGCAATTCCTCCAACATTTAAAATATGACCAGAAATTAAATAGAAATCTTAAAAATGACCGTTAATGCTTCCAATGCTGCCTTAAAAATATAAATGAAACGGACGTGCCATATTTCCTTAAACAGGGGTCACACTAAGGAGTTTTCTTTCAGATATATTGCATGGTGCGAAAAAGAAATTGAGATTTTTAGATAATTGTAGTTATTCTTTTTGTATTGCTGAAAAAACTGAAACGTCCTTTGTAGCATGTCTGTCAAAGTATGAAAACTCGAAATCAAATTGAATTCAGGCGGCTTTTCTTTACTGTATCATAGAATATTTCAGCGATAAAATGTTTCAGTTTGTCTGCAGGACCTAACTAGAGATGTCAGAATTGAAGATGAAACCGGGAAAGAACTTTCGGCAAAATTTGTTTTCTCCAAGGCAATCAAATACCTTAAGGATGACTTGTTGAAGGAATGTGAGACACGTATGGCCGGGATTGTTCGCCCTGATGAGATCATGTGGGTACTTACAGTTTTATGTAATTGATATATTTACTCATTGTTTTTAACTTTGTACAGTAATAGTTCTTTATCAAGAAATAGTTCATCTGATTATTTATATCAAAAGTTGGCAATCCATGGTACTGGTTGTTTGTATAATCCACAGGCTGGAATAAAATATGAGAAGCTGATGATCGCTCTCGAACCCGAAACAGCATCCTTGTTTTGCCGCTTGCTTCCTGTGGAGAAAATGGAAGGAAAGGTCGGTATCTCTGCAATGAAAGAAGAATCCAAATACATGGTCTTTGATGCTGGAGGTAAGTTTCAGGATATATTGACATGCGAAGCACAGTCTTCCCAAATATGTGAGGAGACAGACTGCCATAGTAATATCAATTTTTATCACTAAGTGTAATAAAAGTATCACACTATTCTGAATGATAGATACTGCCTGGAACCATCGGTGGAAAAACTAATAAAAATTAAAGTGCTGTAGAACACATTTGCATTTTCTTCCCTGTTCCGGCTTCATATATATATAGTAGTATATATATATATATATATATATATATATATATATATATATATATATATATATATATATATATATATATATTTCTTTAGAATTTCTCAAAGGATCGTTACATTAACCTAATGAACCTGATAAAAACTAATTGATGTATTTGACAAGATATTTCACAACCAAAGCAGCAACAGCACAAACACCACCACCACCACCAAAATTCCACTACTACTGCTGCTACTACTTCAAGTACTACTACTTCTACTACTACTACTTATGATGATGATAATAATAATAATAATAATAATAATAATAATAATAATAATAATGATAATAATAATAATAAATTATTATTATTATTATTATTATTATTATTATTATTATTATTATTATTATTATTGTAGTAGCAGTAGTAGTAGTATTTACATTCATCATCACCACACGATAATTTTCATCATAAAGATTACTGGCCATTTACAATTTTCAGGCGGGACGGTAGACATAACAGTTCGTCAATTTATCAAAGGAGGAAAACTGAGAGAGGTGCACAAAGCAAACGGGAGTGCCTGGGGAGGGACAAAGGTCGACGAGGCATACGAGCAATTTCTCATTAGCATCGTGGAGAATCTAGTATTTGACAAATTTATCAAGAATCACATGGAAGATTACTTAGATCTTACTCGTGAGTCTGAAAT
>JAECUM010051440.1:0-16963 GCA_016617855.1 Megalonaias nervosa | reverse complement strand
GTGTGTGTGTGTGTGTGTGTGTGATATGGATTTTTAACGTTCCTTTAATAATGTTTCAGTCATATCGCTTCGGTGTCTGCAGTGTAGCAGTTTATAGTGATGTCTTGCACTGGGGCATCATGCCGCTGATATGTAGCATGATGTCCCACCCAGTCACATTATCCTGACACCAGGCCGACCAGTCCTAACACTAACCTCCTAATGTTGAGCGCCTAGCGAGGTAGCTGTTAGTGCCATTTTTGTAAGTCTTTGGTATGACTCGGCCGGGGATCGAACCCGCGACCTCCCACATCCGAGGCGGACCCTCTAACCCCCGGGTAAATGTATTAAGAAAATTGGCCTACACTTCAAGTATTACTAAAATTCCGAAACTACCGTAATTTAGAGGTAAAAAAAGAGACCGGATATATATATATATATATATATATATATATATATATATATATATATATATAACTATATATATATAACTATATATAACTATAACTATATATATATATAAAATTGGCATAGACTAAAAAAAGTAATAAAATTCCGAAACTGTACCGGATTTTCGTACAGATTGAGAAAAAAGTCCGGAATAATGCAATAAAACATGACCTAGGCTAAAAAAGCAGTACAAGAATTAAAAAACGGTACCGAATTTTAGCGGAGACTGAAGAAAATCTGAAAAATATGATAAAGAAAATTTTCCGATACTAAAAGTAGCACGAAAATTCCGAAATTGTAACTAAATTTAATGAATAAAAAAATCTGAAAAAATCTTAAGAACTTGGCCTAGACTAAAGGTAGAACTAAAATTCTAAAACTGTGGCAGATTTTAGCGGAGACTGAAAACAATCCGGAAAAAATGAAGAATTGTCCTAGACTAAAGTATCAGCAAAATTAAAAACCAATTTTTAGAGGAGACCGAAAACATCGAGAAAAAGTGTTTGAAAAATTGATCTAGACTGTAAATAGTACGAAATTTCGGAAACTGTACATGAATTTAGAGGAGACTCA
Organism: Megalonaias nervosa; assembly: GCA_016617855.1. Classification (NCBI taxonomy): domain Eukaryota; kingdom Metazoa; phylum Mollusca; class Bivalvia; order Unionida; family Unionidae; genus Megalonaias; species Megalonaias nervosa. The sequence continues at coordinate 15,961 of JAECUM010051440.1, read as the reverse complement.
AATCATTCTGGGAAAATATGTAAATATATGTCTTGACTGAATGTAGAATTAAAATTCAGAAACTGTACCGGATTTTAGCGGAGAGTGAAAACAATTCCATATAAATACAAAAAGTTAAAAGCAATTACTACAGACTAACAGTCTTAACACAGACTAAAAGCGATAATAAATTTCTGTAAACTAATACGAAATCTAGCGAAGATTAAAATGAAATTTTCCCAAAATGTAAAATTTGAAAAAAATTAAAAATAAATTTTATATAAAATTTAAAGTCAAATATGTACAAAATTCACATTTGTTTTTACAATGTTAAATAAATAAATTGTAAGGAATTTAGAAGAAAATGTCTAGACAGATTTGGAAATTACAAAAATGTGTTTACAAAATGTAAAAGAAAAAATTTAAATTTAATAAGTTCTGTTTTTACAATCATAAAAATTGTGTCGTTCGTACCAACACCGCACAATTACTAACCAAAATGAAGCTGAATGGAGACGCTGACGTAAAGAAAACTATCCTTCTTAGACAATATTCAAAGATCGATAGCAAGATCATGCATTGTATTTTTGTATGCAAACTTAAAGCTCTATCTAATTGCATAGCTTATATTTATTTTGATCTCGGAGTGTATTCGATCTACAGTATATACTACGACCACTAAAGACAAGGAGGAGGTGTTCATATAAAATTAAGAACTTTTCAACTCTGGCAAGAACCAAGCCACATACATTTCGATATGTGAATCTACGCGAAACACCTGGACAAAATGGCCTCAATTACTAATATTAATAGAGGTCGTGGGTTCGATCCCCGGCCGAGTCATACCAAAGACTTACAAAAATGGCACTAACATCTGCCTCGCTTGGCGCTCAGCATTAAGAGGTTAGTGTTAGGACTGGTCGGCCTGGTGTCAGGATAATGTGACTGGGTGGGATATCATGCTACATATCTGCGGCATGATGCCCCAGTGCAAGACATCACTATAAACTGCCACACTGCAGACATCAAAGTCATATGACTGAAAAATTGTTAAAGCTACATTAAAAATCCAAATCACACACACACACACACACACACACACACACACACACACACACACACTGTACAAATAGATTATATAAGTTTTGTCTGTGGTCTAACAGACGATATTTGATTACATGTGGAATCTTTTCAGATCAAAGCAAAACATCCGTGATAATTGTTTACAAAGTCAAATTGGTTTAGTATTTCTATTTGCAATATAATATCCGCAAGCCTGACTATGCAAATTATTTATTTTAGTTTTAGTATTCTCGTTCCCCTTGCTACAGCAGCTTAATTTACATATAATAAACAGACGGACAGCGACGTTCTTGCTGAGTATTGTAAATAGTTTGCATTTATTTCAATAGCATTAATAAATGGATTGATAGACGGGCTTGTGTTGCACATTGCTTACGTTGTCAGGTATATAATTCGGTGCAAGTTTTGGTGCATTATTTTGATGCATTTGTTTTTTTTTTTTTTTGTTTTTTTTTAAATTATCATTCCTCGGAGTAGAATTGTAATAGAGTAACATAACTTGGGAAGTCCTACGCTACGACGAATTGAGAGTTCTGGATCCCATGACCTACTGAAGAAAACAAACATTCTCAACTGACGCACAGTAATGGTGAGAGTTTGTTGACAGGGATTTCTCAAACTATTGTGATACAATTGAATTTGTTTCCATCCCATTTACATGCATACAATTAGACTCTGAGAATGCGCTTATTTTTTTTTAAAATTTGTAATATTTCTTTTCCAAATGACATGTTTTCCTCGACTGATCCGCGACAGATAGATGGACATGATCTTATTACCGGCCGCAGTCTTGAGTCCTCGGGTACTTGGCAAAATTGAAAGACAATTCCTACTAGAAATTAGAGACACGTGTTAACTTCACTTTTTTCTCGCTGAAGTTAAACGATCTTTCCTGCAACCACATGGATTCGTATCCTATTTTGATTTACGTGAGGTTATCAGAACTTAATAAAACCACAAGAGAAGACACTTCCACACAATCTAGGTTAGAATCGACATTGATTTTTCCAGTGATAATACTCGTAGCCTAATAAAAGCTTTGCGATGTTTAGCTGAGATATTTGACTTTTCATATCTACAGCAAATTCTGTTACCTTTTTAATTATTGTAGGATGCCAGCCCATTTTTCTACCTTTTGAAATAACGACCCATAGAGTAGATTCCGTCTGCTACACACAATAATGCACTGACTTGAATGGAATTCTGCTCTGATTGGTCAACCAAAACTGATGCACTATCGCGATTTTTTCATCGCAATTTTTCTGATCATTGTGAAGTTTTTGTATTTATAAGGAAAGGAATATTATCGACGGAATATTTAAAAACAGTGTATATTCTCATTTTCAAAACGTCACTGAAACGGGAAGCAGGCATATTGTCTGAATTAACATTGTACATGGAAAAATCGTGAACATGATGCCAAGTCGTGTCCTCTGCTTGAGAGCTGGTGTTCAAAATTCTGTACCCGTCTCAGCCTTTTCAGGGTGACCTCCTTTCCTCGACTGATCTGCTACTGACATAAACTGCATTGAAATGATCGTACTTACTAACAATGAACGTGAATAACAGCAATGGGCCTAGACCCTGTAGTAGTATGATTTTGAGAATTCAAGCGTGTATTCATTTTTTAAGGAAGACTACCAGTGCAGCCATGATACAAGACTGAAAATGACCGATCGACATTTCTAGCGAGAAGTTCTTTCTAGACCAACCACTTCTGCAAGGATAACAAATAAGTGAAATATAAAATGGAACCACATTTGATATGTTTCCAAAGTAGAAATATTTCAAATGCATGTATTAAGATAGAATTTTTGAGTAAAAGTAATAACATTGAAATTCTCTCTAAATTGTACTAAAACTAATTTTTTCCTTGGATTAATTTTTCATTAAATTATATTGGGAGTAATTTCCACTAAAATATATGGAGATTAACTTTATTTACTATATTCTATATTGATAATGATTGCTTCCTTTACAAAGAAGCACAAATATTCTCTCCTGTATTATACATGTGTATGCTAACTCAGCAGAAATAACACTCAGTGGCAAAAATTCCTAGCGTTCTATCTGACTTAGTAACCTAAGGTTTAACCGTTTTCCTGACACGAATATAATGCTGATTAGGCGGATTATGATGTAAAAGAACATATTCGATTCTATCAGGTAGATTGAGCCTCTGTCTGGTTTGGGACAAATACACGCGGTGCCGGCATGGTACTGGCATGATAAACTTGGTACCAACATCTTTACCAAATATAGTCAAGGGTATCTTGAACTAGTATAAATAATGCTCCGCGCCGCTTGTATCTTCAGTTGTTAGTCCCAAGGCTAGAGAGGTCTCACCTATCTTTTTACAGGTAAGAATCGTTTGTGTTCGTAAAATTCTTAATGAATAAGTACCTTTAAAAGTTAAAGATTTATGTGGTAACTTTCGTAGTGAGTTCTCTTTTTATTTTTAATATTATAAAGTAATGGAATATTTAATTGTTTTTAAGAATTTATATTCATTTGTATTTTTATTATGGTGAAAAGACTAATTCGCTACCAACTTCATGCTAAGGTTTAATTTGGGAATAAAATATTCTTTAAGTAATAAAGAATAATGTTTAGTAATCTATTTCAAATTAGTATTTTATCTTAAAATTGAGTAAAATATATTTCTTTAAATGATTGTTGCATTAATCGCAACTATTGAATTTTATGATCTTTGAATTCAAACAATATCTAATTATTTGTATTATATTCTAAAATACAGGAATCACAAAACGTATGAAGTTGATAAGAATAAAGTAAAGTACTCAGTATATATCTTATGTATTTTTCAATATAAAGGTTTGTAAGTTGTATCTCCGGAATGTGACTTTATATACCTATCTATATCAATTATATCAATAAAGTTGTTAGTCCCAAAGCTAGAGAGGTCTCACCTATCTTTTTACAGATCCCGTACCCATGGAATGTAGTCGTATCTACACCGTTATGCGTGACACCTTCTTAAGAGAGCCCGAACTTTTTCTTCTCTCTCTCTCTCTCTAACTATGGACCGAGACAGTTCTTAAACCATGAGTAATTCCTTCTCATAGCAGGAAATGAGAAGAAGATTATGATAAAATTCTTATCATAATACATGAATAGAATTTAAACAGAATTAAAAGATTTAAGAAGTAGAGGTTAATTTAACATAAATGTCAGCAAGTACATATTTGACAGTGGGAACAAAATATTGGTATGAATTTTTTAATGGCATTCGGCCATATTGCAACCTGAGGTCGACTTTCCAGAGTTTTTGAAGGTTGCCGTATATACTGTGACCACGAAGTCCAACGCAACTATATCCCTCTAAAGCACGGATTGTCAGCTACATCATGTCATTAAGAAAATAATTCAATTTATTGAGTAGAAATAGTCAGCGGGTAAAAGGGAAACTTTCTTATTCGGAGATTAAAGAATGTATCCCCGCTGTATAAGATCAGCAATTATTACTTACAGAAATACTTCTGTGTTTAAGTTATCTTTAGTCTATGAAGGTCGCGACGTTACAATTGAAAAACCTGTAAAATTAAAATCAAATCTTAATTGTACATGGTATTATATAAAGGCCTGAGATGATACACAAGATCTAAAGGGAAATAAAAGTTTTGTCAACATTGCAAACTATCTCAATGTTCCTTCAGCAAAGTCTTTTCAAATACTTGTGAGACATATAAGATAAACAATACCAACGTTAAATTATATAATAATGTAGCATGTAATTTAAAATGACTGGGAGCTGTATAATGTTATATATCGCAAGTTTTTATTTATGTCTATTGTACAGAAAACAAGGTTGCGCAAATTATTTGCGGAAACCGTCGAGGACAATTGGTTTGTATGACTTAAAATGCCACATGACCTAGGTCCAATATTTTTCAATACTCAATTAATAATCTATATTGTCTTTGAAATAAAAAGAGCACAAACCATAGAAGTGTTTTTTTTTTTTTTTCCTTTTTTGAAGTGAATCGGTCCCATGACTAAGAAAATATACTATATATTAAATATTACCACCACTTAGTTTTATTTCGCTCTTCGGAAACGATGCATGATCAAACACAGGAAGAAAATGACGAAGACTATAAGCACTTCTGGTGCCACTGTTTTCAAATTGCTAAAGTATTATATTTACATATGCTGTTTTATATATCCTCTCTTGGTTTTTTTTTTTTTAATTATTCGCTCCATTTAAAAAACGCGCAATGTCAACGATGCTTTCAATGCCAGTTCAAGCGTCACTCACTGTTGTTGATAATAACTGAAACAATAAAGTGGGACTGTTATAATAGCAATGACCTTTTATTCATTCTATTGTTTAATGTGAAAGACGTATCCTGTAAGTCTTAAATGTACAACGATAAGTAAAATTTTGCACAGATCAGCTTTCATAATTAAAGTCCACTATAGTGTTGTAGGTTTATAAATCGTTTACGTTGAAAACGGATTCCCAGGAAATACACTTGTTCTGGAGTCGCGAAATAATCACAGGAAAAAACGTCATGAATTGTAGTTTTGCGCTTATTTTATCCCATTTCTTTCTTATTTCCTTTCTTTTTTCAAAGCTGTAGTGACAGTACTGGCGAGGTTTGGACCCATCCACCTCCTTTAGTTATCAAGCAGCCATTTTCACAACGATAATTTACGACTAGGCACTGTGGAAAACTAAAGTTTTAAATTTAAGCACAGATGGAGTTCAATGTACCTGGCCTATAAAAGTTGTCAAACAGGAAAACCTACACTGCAGTGTTCGCAGATCTTGAATAAAGTCGATATGGATCTTTGTCTGAACAATTCATCTGCATCTAACGTATTTTCTTCAGTGTTATCATCAATCTTTTTTGTAGCTTTGAAATTAGTTTGCTCTTTCATAACGGTCAGTTTATTGTTAATTTCTTCTCTCCACTTGTTAATATATTTCGAACTGTTATCCTCCAGAGCCTTACGAACTTAGAAAAAGCAGACTTTCTATTAGATGAAGGAGGTTTTATTTATATGGTCTGCTAGACTGGTTATAGTATTATCATTGAGATTTAAGTCGGTGTTAATTGCTTCGCCCAATACAATGTTTTTGGTACCAGTGTGAAACAAAAAGCGAAAGTAAGAAGGAGATAAAATCTCCAAAAACATTATCAAAATCATCTACACAATTTACGTTACATGGAAAACGAGTTTAAGTCACATGTGCCACGCCAATACAAATGCTGCAAGTACATTGTGAAAATTGTTACTTTTCCATCTTCATCTCTGATTCTGATATTCAGTCTGTTAGTTATATGCAGTCTAGTCTGTTAGTAGTGAAGGGGGACGATAGAGAGACAATGGGAACATATTACAGACCCCCCCGAGACCCTATGGAGGCAAGATTAATAGAGACAAAAGGTTGTGACTATATAGAGACAAAAAATATTGGGACTATATAGAGACAAAAGGAATGGAACAGGTAGGGTGACGTCACGGAACTGGCAACAATGTTGCAAGTGTCTGACCTGAATACGTGCGGCTACTCTAGGTAGGGACAAACACAACCATAGATTGATGAACATCAATCTATCATACCTAAATTATACAATCGACTAAAAAAGTATTTAGGCAGGAAAGAATAAATTGTTTCGAGGCATATGAAGTGGCCCTGAAAAGGGCCGTTGGTTTTTATGTTAACACCATTTCGTTAACATAGAGGACATCTTACTGATCTTCTTCTCTTTCTTAAACTTCGTCTAACCTCTGGACCGTAGATGAGGACGTGCTTCAGACAGTCTTGTCTCTCCACATAAGCCCATCGTTTCCAAACAGTCGTCTCGGTGATCCGGATGATGGTCCATGTTGATTTAAGATACATGGGTAAGTCCGTACGGAACAGCATCGACGATACGAGGGTAGAGGATTCAACGCTTGTCAACATCTTGTGACGAGAACAGGTGAAGGGAATGAAGTGAACCGCTTTTATTTATAGTTGAAGACCGGATCGAAACGGATTGAGATTGTTCACCAATCCCTACACGCGTTACAAAATTCAATCACTTCGCGGAGTCTGTCTTCCAATCCGAAGAGAGCTACCTGTGACGTCACATTCGCTATATATGTGCGCTAGAGTCTGTGCGTAGTGAATCGATGCGACATTGTTTTTGAAACATGACGGAAATTAAGAAGACGATGAATTGGGGTGCACCGGCCGTGGAGACGAGAAGCGATAGCATAGCAGCGGCTACCAAAGTCAACACAGGTCTACATCCAGAAGAGGTCGATTTTAATTGGGATTTAGTGGAATTTCTCTCTTCTTCGCAAGAATTTGTTCCGGTACAGGCACCTTCGCCACCTTCTCCTTCTTTACCACACGTCGATGATTTTAAACAGAGACAGAAAAAAGAATTGGGGAAATTTTTACAACAGCAGAAAGAAGCAGAACAAGCTTTTCTCCTTGAACGGCAACATCGAGAAGAATAGAGGCAAGAAGAAAACGACAGGAAGAAGAAGAAGAAGAGAAGAAACAAGGTCTAGGAGAGAAGGAGAACAGTGGAAGTCAAACTGTAATGGTACTCTTGGACATTTTGGCAGAGTTAAGAAGTCTGAAACAAATGTATCAGACTTCTTTATTACGACCCAAGAGAAAAAGACATTCCCGAGCCAAACAGTCCAACCCTGTTAGTACGCCTGAGATACCAGCCCTAGTGATTTCTACTAAATCATCGACAGGAGCAGGTCCAGAAGTTGGCCTTGGCCGTGGCAAAGGCTTAAGGCAGTTAAAGCGGATTGCTTCTCGTTCCTGAGTTTGGTTTTTTAAAATACAAGCACACAACGGTCCTTTTCAGGACCATCCATTTCTTTCGAAAAGAGATAGTATTCATTTTGCCTCAGTCAATTAAAACTCAAAATCCCTTTTTTAACCCATGATGTACGTGTGTGAGTGCGTGAGTATAGGCCCTTATTCTAAAAAATCAAAACCAAGAGACACTTACGTTTTTTTGTCTGGTCTATTCTGGTACAAATTTTAAAATCCAATTTACAACACAACACAACACTTTAAAAAAGTTCATAGACTTCTTCTGTCTTTTTTCTTTCACTCTCTCTCTCTGTTTTCTTAATTTCTTCACTTTCACAGGTTTTTCTTCCTCTTCTTCCTCACTTTTTTCTCGCCTTCTTTTCTTCTCTTTCTGAACTTGTCGGGGTTCTTCCTTTGCCGAGTGCACCTCTTCTTCTTTCTCCTGCTCCTGTTGTTTCTTAGGGCAGTCTAAAGACTAATGTCCTTTCTCTTGACAATGATAACAGGTATCTTGACTTTTGTCTCTTTTGACACTGGTCTTCCTTTTTTGACGGTCTGGACATTCTGTCGCAGAATGCCATTTCTTCTACAGATATAGCAAGTATCTTGACTTTTATCTCGAAAGGAGGGGGAGTTGTCCGTTGGCATGTCTGAAGAAAACTTTCGTATGACACCTCGCAAAGCTCTGATCAGACGTTCGATCTGTGTTGGCTCTTCCATCGTTCTGGTCGGCTTGAAAGTGAAATGAATACTGGGAGGGAAGGCACTGGCCATTTATATATACACTGGTCTGACATGAATATATAGGTGTCCATAGCGTTTCAAATGTAGTTATTTGACTTTTTGCAGTCAAGATGAAACGATCACATCATTTCGTAAAGAAAGGAGAAGAAAGTAAGAGACAGAAACGTGATTTATCGCCTCGCACAGTAGCTGAAGTCTTGGCTCAAATTCATGCCAGCGATTTTGAAGATGACATGAGTGAACCAGAATCCAGACCCAGAGAGTTTACACCAAGTCAAAGTCCACCCTCACCACTAAACCCTGAAAAGTACTACAACATTCGAAAAAATGACAAACAATCCTCCAAAAAATTTAGAACCACGGCCTACACGTACACGGTGAAGTTTAAAGATTTCAAGTCCGACGTACCGTTGGAGAAAGCAGAAGGGTTCATCACCGATGTGTGGGATTCTTTGTTAACCACACTGAAATGTGAAGCCAAAGAAGACGACCGCTTGAGACTTTCCATTCATCTCGACAGTTTGAAATCCTCCGTTTGGATCGAGTTTAGCAGCTCAGCAGAATTGACACCTTCCGAAGTCATCGACAAGATTCAACACGTGCAACAATCCAACGACAAGTTTCACATCACCGACGGAAACGCGACACTGTTCATGACCCACGTTTCTCTTCCCCAAGGGACCGGACAGACAAAAAGGTATTATTGGTGAACGACCTTCGCCGCGTCAAGCACAGCCTCGTTCAAATTAACAACACTCAAGACAAGATGTGTTTAGCCCGTGCCATCGTGGTGGGACGAACGTATGCCGACAAGAACGACACGGCAGAATGGAAAAGAGCTTGGCGAACAATTAAAAAATCGGACCGAGCCAAACAACGAAGAGAAGCAGAACTCCTGTTACAACAAGCTGGCGTGTCCAAAGACACATCCCGTGGCATTCCTGAAATGCAAATATTGCAAGACGTCTTGGCTCCACGCTACACCTTGAAAGTACACCCTCAAGAAGTGCGCGGACCTCTGTTGTTTCGAAGTAAAAATTTCAATGACGGAAAATACATTCACGTCTATCATCACGATGAACATTTCGATACCATTACCAATATCACCGGATTCCTGGGATACGGTTATTACTGTGAGAAATGTAACCATTACTATAACAATCGAGAGCAACACAAGCATTGTGGATCGAAATGTGAGGGATGTTTGACCTCTAAACCCTGTCTGGACGAAGGACAAGAACGAGTTCATTGTCCAGTTTGTCAGCGCACTTTTGTCAGTCCGACCTGTTACCAACAACATCTGAAAACGCAAGGTTCACAGCAGAAAAGTGCTTGTCAAGTCCTGAGATTGTGCCCAGCTTGTGGACAAGTGATACGTACCAATAATGCCAAAGTGCACGTATGTTCAGGAAAGAAGCGATGTCACCTTTGTCACCAAATCGTGGACTTGGAACACAAATGCTACATTCAAAAATTCCATTCCAAACATGAAGAAGAAGATGAACAGAAGAAGAAAGGGAATTTCATCTTTTTCGATTTCGAATGCATGCAAGAGGCTGGCATTCACATTCCTAATGTCTGCTTGGCTCACCGAGCGTGCGAGAAGTGCATCCAAGAGCCTATCTTTAGTCATTGACCTCACTGCAGCAATGGATCTTAGACCACATCGACGAGACGTGGAGCCAAGAGAAGCTTTCTACGTTTGGTACCAGACTCACGCCTCGGACCCCTTCGACTTTCAGGAAGAACTGTTAAAGTATTGTCGTTCCGACGTGGACATTTCACGGCGTTGCTGTGGAAAATTTCGAGAACTGTTCAGAAGCACGGAGGGATCGACCCTTTGAAAGAAGCCTGCACCATTGCCAAAGCGTGTTCCTTAGTGTACCGCTAACGAATCATCCCCGAAAACACCCTAGCTGTCATAAGTCCTCAAACGACGAACTTTGTCAAACGTCAATACTCAGTCAAAGCCCTACGCTGGTTACATTACTTGTGCGACATGGAAGACAAATGGATCCAACAAGCTAGCAACGGAGGAGGCGAAAAGACCATGTCCCATCTGCTACCCTCAACGTGGCACTAAAAATCAGTTTTTACAACGGACTATGGAAGACTTGTACCAGGCCACTTGTCAGCGGCGATTAAGTTGGAAGAGCAAGGATACCAAGTGGTGGAAATGTGGGAACACGAGTACGATCACCGATTGAAAACCGATCCCAAGTTTAAACGCATCGTGGAAAGTTACAGGCTGGTGGACCCACTATACCCGCGGGACAGCTTGTACGTAGGACGGACGAATGCCACCTGTTTGCTGTACCAAGCCGACGAGGAGAAAGGAGAAGAAATCAAATACTTGGACGTGTGTTCGCTGTGTCCTTAGGTGTGCAAATATTGTCACTTTCCCACAGGGCACCTGCAATTGCTGACGGAACATATCGACCTGGACAAGATTCGACAATACGAAGGATTGAACAAATGCAAGTACTTGCCTCCCACGAACTTGTACCATCCCGTTTTACCACATCATTGCCAAGGAAAACTGATGTTTCCCTTGAGTCGTACTTGTGCCGAAACGTGCAACCAAGACCAACCTTGTCAGCACACCCAGAAAGAACGCTCCTTGACTGGAACGTGGGTAGGGGTATAACTGTTTAAAGCACTGGACTTGGGATAGCAACTGTTAGAAGTGTACGAAATTTACCACTTTCCCAAGACAGAAAAATACCACAAGGGCGACGAGACTCAGAAAGGCATTTTCGTAGACTATGTGGATGCCTTTTTGAAACTGAAACAAGAAGTCAACGACTATCCTTCCTGGTGCCACACTCCCGAAGACCAAAAGAAATTCAAAGACAAATACTGGGAGCAGGAAGGCATCACTTTAGACCACGTCGAGAAAAACGAAGGAAGGCGATCGTTTGCAGAGCAAAATCTAAGTTGGTGACTGAGGAACTTTTATGTCGAGAAATTCACAAGAGAAAATTAACAAAAGTCGACAAACAAGTCAGATTTCTCTGGATCAAGTGTGCGTTCTTCCGAATATTCCGCTTTAGACCATTTACATTAGAAGATTTTTATACCATTCTTGACCGTTTCCTGGAAAGGCAGTGGTCAGAAATTACTCACTATATCCGTCACTTTCGCTCTAGGAGAAGTGTTTGACTGACATGGTCATGGATACTTTACAAGAGAACATTCGTGGTTTGCCTGTGGAGTTGAGAGAACAATTGCATCCTTTATTCACCGATGTTTGAACCACTGAGAGGACTGATTCATGTGAAAGCGTTCCAGTGGTCAGACATTGTTCAACTGGACCAGAAGACTTTGGTTGCTACTCATCCTACTTCCTACAGGCTACTCATTCTACTGTTACGACCCTGTAGTTAAATTACATATGTGTTAAAATTTAAATTCTTCTAATTCTTTGTTTCATTTTTATTTTATTTTTACATCACTAAATGTTATTAATATTATGGTGATGATTATGTTAGCAAGGTCTAACAGTTTGTTAGAAACATAGTATTTATTTAAAACGTAAATGTGACTCGTGTAAGCACGATTTTTGCATGACGGTTTTTCGTATCAAGTAAACAGTGAGAAAGAGCTATGTAAATGATTGGCTGTGACCACGTTATTTCAAAATAATACTTGTTTACGCATTGTAGTGATTTCGAAATCACACGTGTCTTTCATGCGTGTGTACATGTAATGACGCATTAGCTTGTTTTAAATGCTCAGTTACCTGTAAGAAATATTTAGTCATAGGGTGGTCAGTCATAGCTGAGAGTCACATCATAACATCTTACAGAGTTTCTAATACCTTAAGGAAAAGGTATTTCTGTGCTGGAAAGAGGTGTTTGTTCATTCGTACGTGTTAGGAACAACATGTGTGTTGTTAGTGGTGGTAGCTGTATTTCATCTACTTTCTAAGTAATTATTTTCCCTGGAGAACAACCCTACTGCCTTTGGACAAAGACATTTGATGAAATTACTTCTAAATCGGAACAGAACAATACAAATTGTGCTTTACAGTGAAAATTCTGGACATTCTGTGTTAGCCTTCGTCTGACGTCATCATCCGCCATCTTGGAACGGAACTGAGATTCAGACTGTATCAATTTAGAACTGTTTATTCACAGGACTTGTGTGTTTTCACAATTTTAGGACAATTTTTGGAATCTTCTTCGTAAATTGTAAGTCTTGTTTCATCTATTTACCTTTTCACCGTGTTTTCTAGGGAAATAAATTATTTTTGTTAAAATTTACAAAGCTTGTTGTCTTCACTCTTTCTTTGTGTTACTTTGAACGAGCCGATACGTAACACTACACCGAATTCCAAAAGACGAGTTAGAGGGTTACCAAAATCTTTTACACAATGTAAATTTAGTTCAAGAGGATACTTCTGTGCGATATGAGTTAGTGACTAAATATTTTGGATACGTCGATGGAGTACGACCACTTCTGTGCAAAAAGTACATTTATTACCTCCGACAAAAGAGGTATAAAAACGAACTGCCATGCCACGACATTTATCATTCGTGATACAACAGATTTCGTGGAAGAATATCAATGACAATATTCAAACGGTGGAGGATTGCCAACACCTATTACGAGAACTGTCTCCATTGAATTGGGGTCGACGTGTGGTGTGTGTCTTAGTGACTTGATTTCTGGGACTTCGTTTACCGGCTGATTTCTTGTGGACTCTTTACGAACAGTACATACCACTCAAAAAAGTGGTCCCTTTAAATGTACACGAGAGACTCATTCTGTTAAAAGCTTTGGGCTTTCATCTCGATACTTCTCGACCTCTACAGGAAAGAAAGATTCGTCAACTTTTAGGCACTGAAGATGTGTACGATGATGTGTGTGTAGCATGTGACTTACACCCTCACTGGAAAGATGTACGTGACTGGAAAAGTTGGGGTGTCGAGGCTTGGACAAAAGAAGTGGCACACTATGCCCACGATTAGTCATCCTAAAAAATTAAAACGTTCAGTGAAAAAAGTTACTTTTAAACCTGTGTTAGTGACAGTGCCAGAAGAAGAGCAACTCTCTTCAGGACAGGACAGGACCGTCATCGACATCCCCGAAAGGTCATTCCGGGAGGACCCCTGTTTGACTGTACCAAGGAGTCTAGAGACTCTAAGAACATTACACTGTCCCTACGATGCCACAGCTTGATCACTAAAAGTGTTGTAGAAAGACTTGTTTATATTCCAATATGATCGTTTTGATGTGTCTTTTATTCATGTACTTAACCATTTGGCTTTTATGTATTTTTGTCTTTCGTGTTGTTCACAATTATAGGTGGCAATAAACGTGTCCTGAAAAAAGTATAAAAACTTTCGTCTTGTCTGTCATCGTGTCAAAAGTGACATTCCTTACACTACTATGGCTACCTCTACTGTCTCTGCTCCCTCTTCCTCCACTTTCAAAGTCATCGACGAACATTTAGATCGTGCTAGTTGGGGGGGGGGGGGCTTGTATCTTCGCCGTCCCTTTAACATGCTCATTGCTGGATCTAGCGGTTCAGGCAAGACCGAATTTGTGAAACGTTTGATCGAACATAAACATCATTTGATCGATCGTCCACCTCAACGAATCGTGTGGTGTTACAAAGAGTGACAATCGGCGTACAGCCTTCTGCGAGAAAGTCGGGGCGATTCCATCGTCTTTGCGGAAGGCTTTCCTGGCGAAGACGACAGGATCATGTCTGACCCTAGTCAAACCCATCTAGTCATCTTCAACGACATGTTAGGTGAAGACGAAAAAGAAATTAAACCGTGGTTTACGCGCAAAGGGCATCATCGTAATGCCAGTGTCATTTATATCACTCAAAATGTGTTTCAACAAAATAAAGCCCATCGCACCATCAGTCTCAATGCTCATTACGTGGTCTTGTTTAAAAGCCCTAGAGATAAATCGCAAGAGCAAGTCTCAGCCAAACAGTTAGGAAGGCCTAACTTGGCTGACTCATGCGTACGACGATGCCACTCAAACCCCACACGCTTATTTACTCGTGGATTTAAAAAAAACCCACCCTCGATTATTTCCGATTTCGTACCCATCTGTTTCACCACTGGTGTCAAGACGGAGGGTCCGTCGTGTACACGTCCACGTTGTCGAATTCACAACAACAACAACAACCAATAAATGTCTATGAAAACCTCGGCCACTTTGGGTCTGTCTCACACAGCGTCAACATGACGTCCCTTCAGTCTCATCTTCTCGTCAAGTTGATTCGTGCCTTGTACGGTATCAGGCGCGAAAAATATCCACAAAAACGTGCTCGTGTCTTAGAAACTAGTCTCAAAGAAGTCTTACGATGGTTTACGGTGACAGCACGTCAATTACTGCAAGGCATCATTCACATTCCAGATCAAACCAAACGCTTTTTTGAGAGAAACAAAGTAACCTTGACACAACTGGCCGATCCTCGCATCGACACTCAAACCAAAAAGGAAATCATTTTGAAACCTGGAGGTAGCGGTTCTCTAGGAGGTGTCATCATTCGTTCCCTCTTAAAATGGGATCCTAATGCTTCCAAAGTCCTGCCCAAGATAAAAGTCACTCCTCCCCGACGTACCCAGAAGAAAAAGAAAAAGAGCAGCAGTGTCAAGACCAGGTCCCAGCCTCAGAAAAAGAAAAGCCCACACAAAACAGCTTCTACCCGCAAGAGAGGTACTGCCGCCAGGACGCAACCTTGCATTCCCAAACCACGACCTGCCGCAACGGTGACAACGTCGCCAGTAGCCTCAGGTTTTTCCACTTCTCCGTTGCTAATGATGCCTGCCAAAGCTGATTTCAAACGTGTCTTTCCTAATTTGATGAAACATTGGAAACCCGCGTCTCCAAAACCTTTTCCTCCAGTGGTGACATCCTCTTCCTCTTTATCGGCAGCGGCCGCTGCTCACAAAGTACCTGCCCCCAAAATCAAAGTCCAAGAGAGATCGGGCGTGTTACAGAGTTTACTGGATTTGTCCAAGCAAGAACTGTCTCGATTGAGTCCGTTGCGAACCCCTCCACCACGTGTGATGCCTGCCATGAAAATGATACGACGAGCCGACGATCAGTGGCGTCGCATTCCCGTATAAAAAAGACCCGAGGCAAACGATAGGGATCAGTGTTTTTGTGCTCCTGAACGCCCAAAGATGCCCACTCAAAGACGTGCATACCGTCACCATCGTCGTTCTTTCTGTCCTAAAAGGAAAAGGAAAATGAAAAGGACAGTCATCCGAAAAAAAGCTTAGCCAAACATCAACGTCTCTCCCTGAAAAGACACCCTCGTCCAAAGAAAAGGAGAAGCCACCAAAGTGGAGGATTTTTCTTATTAATGGATAAGTTAGTAGATAATTT
>JAECUM010051438.1:0-30854 GCA_016617855.1 Megalonaias nervosa | reverse complement strand
AGATAGGGCTGTTCTTGCTACGTGACAAATGTCATTTTTTCTATTGCGTTGTTCAAGTGTTAAGAGACAACCTGACCAATCACGCGAGAACGGGATGATATTTTAGTTGGGTTTAATACCCTTTCTGAGAGCTTTTCAGTCAGTTGTATTTAAACCTTGAGGGCTCGAGAGGTTTCAATTGTTGAAGCCAGGTTGTTTTTGAAGTTCATTTGTTTTTGGAATTTAATAATTTGTTCTCTAGAAAACCAAACGAGTGTCCTTTTTTATAAAAATTCTGGGAGAAAGAAATTCAGTGGAAATTTATTCTGGAGTAATACGGAAACATAAATTGTGATTCAATTGAAGAATTGTTGCCATTTGTACAACGACCACATCTGACGTCATCGCCTTCCATATTGGAACGTCGTCAAGATTCGAACCTGGATTCTATTAGAACTATTTAGTGATAGGACTTGTATTTTTCATTCTTAGGATTAAATTATGGGTTATATTCACAAACCGTAAGTCCTATTTCCAATTTTCACATTGTTTTCTAGGTAAATAAATTATTTTGTTAAAATATACAAAGCTTGTTGGCTTCACTCTTTTGTTTTGTTATTTTTGTACGAGCCTACACGTAACAGAAGAAAATTAGGGCCTTCTCCTTGGGATATATGAATTTTGGTTAAATATTTCAGAAAATTGTTTTTTGAAATTTAAATTCCCCTCGTCTTTAAATCCCAAGTACTATTTTACATTTTGTTTGAAATCTTTAGTGAAAACAACAGGCTTTCATTCACAATGTCATCAAAAGTGGAAACTTTTCTTCCTAGTCCAACTCAGGAGCAGTTGGATAGTCTGAAAAAAGATGAGTTGCTTGAACTTGCCAGAAAGTACGATCTTTCTGAAGCAAAATCTTCCTTAATGAAACAAGAAATTAAAAAAAATTTGATTCACGATTTGGTAGAGAAGAATGTTTTTGATAAAAGTGTTTTGGCTTCGGTCAGTAAGTTGGTATCGGACTCTGACATAAAAGTAATAGAATTAAAAATGAAATACAAAATGGAATTGCAGTTAAGGAAGCTCGAGCTTCAGAAAGAGGAAAGAGAGAAAGATAAACAAATGCTTTATGAAAAAGAGGAGAAAGAGAAACAACTGCAGTTGCAATTTGAAAAAGAGGAGAGAGAGAGACAGGAGAGGGAAAAAGACAAACAATTACAATTTGAGAAAAAGGAGAAAGAGAGACAGGAGAGGGAGAAAGATAAACAGTTACAATTTGAAGAAAGAGAGAGAGAGAGAGAGAGAGAGAGAGAGAGAGAGAGAGAGATACAATTGCAAATAGAGAAGGATGAAAGGGAATTTCAAATTAGAATGAAAGAATTAGAGCTGGCAAAAGGAAAACACTCCCCTACTTTTGATGTTATAAGAAATATCAAGTTAGTACCCCCTTTTCTGGAAAAAGAAGTAGATAGATAATTTCCTTATTTTGAAAAGGTTGCTGAGAATTTGAAGTGGTCAAAGCAGTACTGGACTCTGTTATTACAGTCTGTACTTACTGGTAGAGCTCGTAATATTTATATTTCACTGTCCCTAGTGCAGAGTGCTGACAATGATGTGGTTAAGGACTGTATTTTGAAAGGTTATGTGCTAGTCCCCGAGGCTTATCGGCAAATATTCAGGAATTCTAGAAAACCAACTAACCAGACCTATGTCGAATTTGCATGGGAAAAAGCACAACAATTTGATAGGTGGTGCTCTTCTAGAAAGGTCAATAAAGATTACGAAAGTCTCAGACAACTCATATTACTTGAAGAGTTTAGGAACTGTGTCCATAGTGACATTAGGATGTATCTTGAAGAGCATGACATTGAAACCTTGGAAAATAATGCTCTTGCTACTGATAAGTGCTCCTTAACTCATAACATTCCTGTTGTAGGCAAATCTTTCACTCAGCAGTCTACTGGTAGAAAGGTATTCCAGCCAATACGACTCCTCCTAAAACTCAGTCTGGCACAACTTCTAAAAATCAAGCTTCTGATAAACTTGATTCAAAATCCTTGTCTATTCCTACGTGTACCTATTGCAAGAAAAAAGGACACGTCATTTCTGATTGCTTTAAATTGAAATACAGGCATCAGAATCAAGATAGACCTATCCCAAATGCTGTTATTTCTAAGAGGTCAAGGTCACGGTCATGTATTGAAAGCAATACATTTGTTGGATCTAATAAACCCCAGTCTGATTTTATTATGGAGAATTATGAACCATTCATGTCAAAGGGTTCTATATCACTCTTGGGTGATTTGGCCAATCCTATCCCTATTAAAATTTTAAGGGATACAGGAGCTTCTCAGAGTCTTTTAGTTTCAGGTATTTTGCCTTCTTCTGAGAAGACCTGTTCTAATGAGTGTTCTCATTCAGGGAGTAGAGTGCGGCTTTGTTAATGTTCCTCTCCATTCTGTAAATTTGTCATCAGACTTAGTTTCAGGACCTGTGACAGTCGGTATAGTGTCTACTTCACCCGTTGAGGGCATTCATTTGTTGCTAGGCAACGACCTAGCTGGAGACAAGTTTGTGGTTAATCCACTTGTAACTATCAATCCTTCTTTGGATCAGAAAATTAATCCAATTGAAAAAGAATACCCTGAGTTATACCCAGCTTGTGCAGTTACCAGAGCTATGTCAAAAAAAGCTCTTGAGAATGATTTTGATAAGGAAAATATTCCTTTAGCTGACACATGTATTGGTCAGGCTTTTGATGGGGTCACTTTCACTCCTAATCTGGATCAGTCAAAAGGTATTGATCACAGTGATCCTCTTTTAAATACTCATTCTCTTTTATCTAATCAGGGTGACAAACGACAATCACTTGTCGTCGAACAGGAAAAAGATCCTGAGATCTTCTGTTTGTTTCAGAGGGCCATTAGTGAAACTGAAGCCACTGAAGTACCTGTCTGTTATTTCATTAAAATGGAATTCTTATGAGAAAATGGAGACCTCCCGAGGTACCTGCTGGTGACGAGTGGTCAGTGAACTATCAGATTGCAGTTCCAAAATCTTACAGACAGGAAATACTGAGTTTGGCCCATGAAACTCCTCTGGCTGGTCATTTAGGAATAAATAAAACTTATCACAAGATCTTGACTCACTTTTATTGGCCAAAAATCAAAAGTGATGTTTGTAAATTTTGTAGATCTTGTCATACTTGTCAAATGGTAGGAAAACCTAATCAGAAGATACCTAAGGCTCATCTGCAACGTATTCCTGCATTTGACGAACCATTTAGCAGAATTATGGTAGATTGTGTTGGTCGCTTACCTAAGACCAAGTCAGGTAACCAATACTTGTTGACCATTATGTGTGCGTCAACAAGGTTCCCAGAGGCAATTCCTTTGAGGAATACTATAGTAAAAGCTTTGATGAAGTTGTTTTTTTTTTACTCAATTTGGCCTTCCCAAATCTGTCCAATCAGGTCAAAGGTCAAATTTCATGTCTGGAAATTTCCAGCTTGTTATGCTTGAATTTGGCACTCAGCAATTCAAGTCAAAAGTGAAACTATGGTTTCACAGAACTCTGCTTGAGAGAAGTTTTGAGTCCTGTATTAGAGTTCATTCTCTCTTGCTCAATCTTAAAAATTTTCTTCAATTTAGATTTTACGGCCCTTACAAAGTAAAGAAGAAAATGAATGAGTTAAGTTATAACAATAGTACTCTGATCTAAATAAATTAATGGAGTACTAGTATAGTGAAAGAAATAGCCAAGTAAATTATACAATTAATTTAGTTGTACCTGTCCCACAAACTGAGGATTTAAGTGAAGAAATGCAATCGGACACTGTTGATCTTGGAGCAACAAATCTTCGGAATTCGGAGATTATGATAAATCTGGACCAGAAACTTTTACATTTGCAACAACAAGAAAGAAATGAACTTAAACAGTTATTATTCGTATATGAGCACTTGTTCCCAGATATTCCTACGAGGACAAACAAAATTTTTCATGACGTTGAAATTGTAGATTCAAAACCTGTGAAATAACACCCATATAGGATGAACCCTCTCAACAGGAATACTTAAAAAAGGAAATTCAGTATTTGCTGGAGAACGATTTCATAGAGCCCAGTAAAAGTGATTGGAGTTCACCATGTATACTTTTTCCGAAACCGGATAAAAGTTTCCGTATGTGCACTGATTATAGGAAGGTGAACAGTGTGACAAAAACAGATTCATTTCCATTACCAAGAATCGATGATTATATTGATAAAATTGGAAATGCCAAGTATGTTACCAAATTTGACCTTCTGAAAGGATTTTGGCAAATTCCACTAACAGAAAGAGCGAAAGAAATTTCGGCATTTCTGACTCCAGATGGACTCTATCAATATAAAGTAATGCCGTTTTTGTGATGAAGGGTTCCCCAGGTACTTTTCAACGCTCGATGAATATGATTACCTCTGGTCTAGATAATTGTGATGCTTACATCGATGATGTCATCATCTACAACGACACCTGGAAGGGACATCTAGCCACGATTCGGAAATTCTTTGAAAGACTCACTGATGCAAATTTGACAATCAATTTATCTAAACGTGAGTTCTGCCGTGCTTGTGTAACTTTTCTAGGACATATTATGGGACATGGTCAAGTTAAACCTATAGATGCTAAGGTTAAAGCTATCTCTGATTTTCCTGTGCCTGTCAGTAAAAAGCAACTGATGCGATTTTTGGGTATGGCCGGATACTATCGAAAGTTTTGTTCCAATTTTTCTAATATTGCTGAACCTATGACAAACTTTTAAGTAAGAAAAACAAGTTTCTTTGGACTGAAAAATGTCAGGAAGCTTTTGATAGATTAAAAGCCATACTCAAAAGTGCGCCGGTTCTCACAGCTCCAAATTCCAGTCAATCTTTTAAATTATCCGTGGATGCAAGTGATGTTGGGGTTGGAGCAGTATTGATTCAAGAATACAGAAGTGGTGTTGATCACCCAGTGTGCTATTTCTCTAAGAAATTAAATAAGCACCAAAGAAATTACTCAACAATCGAGTAGGAATGTTTGGCTTTAATATTGGCATTACAACATTTTGAAGTTTACATTAGCTCAGCTCCTTCTCCGGTTGTTGTGTTTAGTGATCACAGCCCCCTTACTTTCATCGACAAGATGAAAAATAAAAATCAAAGATTATTAAGGTGGAGTTTGTTTTTGCAAGAATATAATCTTAACATCAGGCACAGCAAAGGAAAATACAATTTGATTGCAGATGTACTTTCCGGTGTATGGAAATATTATTTCATGTACACTTATATAATTCATAAGAATTTTTTTATGTAATTTTGTTTACCTCATGTATAATTTACATATGGTAAAAAGACAGCTTTACTTTATAACTATTTCTTTTTCTTTATGGGGGTAAGTGTGACGTATATGTAATTAAATTGCTTGTGTGTTAGTTTTAAATTTCTTTTCTGTTTTATTTTTGTTACATTACATTTTATTGTAATGATTATTTTCACGGGATTCGATATTCTTTTTCAGTAAAATTCTGTTTATCTAAAACGTAAAAGATGTTTCATTAGCATTATTTTAAGTTCACCCTGGTGCGCGATAGTATAAACACTACGCGAAAACGATTGGCTATTGCCAAGGTCAGTTTGGTCTACGTGTAGTCTGAATAAACAATGTTTTATTTTTAAATTTATTTCAGTGAGAATCTTAGATAGGGCTGTTCTTGCT
The DNA here is from genome assembly GCA_016617855.1 of Megalonaias nervosa. Classification (NCBI taxonomy): domain Eukaryota; kingdom Metazoa; phylum Mollusca; class Bivalvia; order Unionida; family Unionidae; genus Megalonaias; species Megalonaias nervosa. The sequence continues at coordinate 25,143 of JAECUM010051438.1, read as the reverse complement.
ACGTGACAAATTTCATTTTTCCTATTGCGTTGTTCGAGTGTTAAGAGACCACGTGACCTATCACACGAGAATGGGATGATATTTTAGTTGGATTTAATACCCTTTCTGAGCGCTTTTCAGTCAGTTGCATTTTTAAACCTTGAGGGCTCGAGCCAGATTGTTTTTGAAGTTCATTTGTTTTGGGAATTTTATAATTTATTCTCTAGAAAACCAAACGAGTGTACTTTTAATAAAAATTCTGGGAGAAAGAAATTCAGTGGAAATTTATTCTGGAGTTATAAGGAAACAAACTGTCATTCAATTGAGGAATTGTTGCCATTTGTACAACGACCACATCTGACGTAATCACCTTCCATATTGGAACGTCGTCGAGATTCGAACCTGGATTCTATTAGAAGTATTTAGTGATAGGACTTGTAGTTTTCATTCTTAGGATTAAATTTTGGATTATATTCACAAACCGTAAATCCTATTTCCAACTTTTACATTGATTTCTAGGGAAATAAATTATTTTGTTAAAATATACAAAGCTTGTTGACTTCACTCTTTTCTCTTGTTATTATTGTACGAGTCTACACGTAACAATATGCTCTAATTGCGCTGTCGCGACCATATTTAAATATTTCACTGTCATTACCATATTTAAATGCTTCACAAATAAATGTTGAATAAACAATGCTTTTCACAACACTCTCTGAGTCTTTCCTTTTAGTGCCTTTCCAAAATTTAAAATTTTTTAACATCATGACGTTTAGCTAGCTCGATCTGTTTGATCCCAATTGGTTGAATTTTGTCCATATGTAATTATCAACAACTTTTACCATTTCATTACCTTCAATTTGATTCTCATCTGATACAATAATGAATTGTTCACCCAAAATAACCAAAAGACCTGATTCAGGAGATGCATTTTTATCTATAAAATTCTGATTTTCATCACTTATCGTAGAAATTAGATCAATATTTTTTCCAACAACTAAACTATCACTAGTCATGAGATGCGCTTGATCAATTTCATCGTCATGGTCACCATGAAATAATAAGAACACAGAAGATGGGAGGCATTCCTCCAAACCTGATTATAAATTAAAGAGAAAATAAATGTCTGGAAATCCGTTCCGAGGGGCTATAGGGTCATAAATTGTTATCGTTAATGTTGAAGCACCGCTTTTGCCATGATGATTCTTTTTAAGTTTTAGGTCAGGAAAGTCACTTGCTGACACATATGATTTAAGTGGAATAATCCATTGGGTTTTTTCCCTTCATTTTGATGTGCTGCATGAGTCCATTTTGTTTGAAATCCTCAACAGAGAAAAGTATCCCGCCGCCCACATTATGACACATTTCACCTCCTTTTGTTCAAGTACTGTAATTATAGAATATAGAGGTTTTCAATAGCAATACATTATAATTTATTCATCAAGCAAGTTATCCTGTAAGCAAAATGTCAAAATTGAACAGAGTATCAACTTTGGATCTCTTGGCAGTTGAAGGTCAACATCACATTTACAATCTCTTTTTTTTCAACTAAGAAGTGTGCGTTATTTGTCATGTAAAATAAAGCGTTAGGTATGTGACACTGATTGTTGATATTCCGATTACACTTCGCCTACAAAAACGTCAATGACGACATTAATGCCATCTCAGGCACTCTCCGTATCAGAATCAGTTGCTCTCGCCTCATTCATTATTATCTTGATCCATTAGTCAAGGAATCTGGAAACATAAGGCAAAGGGGTTAACAGAACATTAGCACAATCATGGTTCTATATATCCAAGCAGACCTAGACATCCCAAAAAGACAAACAAAGCAATAATGGTGGCTAACATTCCAAGACTCTCTAAGGTGAAAAACCATCACAGGACACATACCAGGGCCAAATAGGTTGCCTTTATTAGTCCCCTCTTGCAGCATGTACGAGGGTACATTGGGCGTATTCTATATCCCTAGCCCGAATGGGGGTAACCAGTGAAACAAGTACACTCGAGATTTTGAAAAATTATCGCTAGTTATGCATTTACCTTTCTGAAAATAAGTTGCATTTCTGTTAGAACTGGTATATAGTTCTGGAGAAATATAATCTCCCCTTGTACGGGGGACTTTTTCTGTTTTCCTTTTGATACACACAGAGAATTGTCTTAAGTAATGTACAACTCTTGCAAAATCACAGTTCTCTTGCAGAATATGTATATGTAAAAAGCGTGTACTCTTCCAGTAATTTTATTAACAAAGTATGAAATGATGAAATTCAGCATACGCGTAAGCAAGAAACTGAACTCTATGTATTATTTTGTTATAAATGACTCTTCAGAATAGATATGTTTTCATCTACGATTTTTTACATGCATTTATTCATTGAAAAAATATGTAGCCTTAATTGGAGTAATCAGTAAATTAGGTCTATGTAACCTTTAATTGGAGTAATCGGTAAATTAGGTCTATGTAGCCATTTATTGGAGTAATCGGTAAATTTGGTCTATGTAGCCATTAATTGGATTGATTAGTAAATTTGGTCTATTTACTTTCTTATTGATTTCAAGTAAGTGCAAAATTGATCTTTTAGACGTACTGCATCATGAAGAGAAGGTGGGGTTGGATAGGACACATCCTACGTAAGCCGCCAAACAACATTACCAGACAGGCATTGAGGTGGAACCCTAGGCAAGCGGAGAAGGGGTCGACCAAGAAACACCTGGCGACGTGACCTTGAGGCGGACATCACTAAGCTGGGCCACACCTGGACTCAGCTAGAGGGGATGGCACAGGACAGAAGTCTCTGGCGATCTTTTGTGGGCGGCCTATACCCCGGCAGGAGTGATGGGCAAAATAACAACAACAAAAACTCTATAAGAATATCAAGACATTCATATAGAACACTTTCTAAGTGTGGACTATTTGCAATTTTCGTGTAAACTAGCTACCTAAGATATTCCTTGGGATTAAGGCTGTACTTAACTACACGTGAAGACAAGAATGACAATTAGCATTAATTTTGATGATACACAATACGTTTATTCAAATGAGCTGACATTTCTTCAAAACAATACAAGTGTTCTACTTTGCTTCAGTTGTTTAGAAATACCAGGTAGTCATCAAGTGATATAGATATCATTGTTTGTTTAGTGTAGTAGTAAAGATGCCCCTGGAACTTGTACTTTGTAACTGAATTAACTGATGTCTGGGATAATATCTGAGTCACAGGTAATTAAAAACCTCACGTAATGTGTCGTAATGTCACACACACACACACACACACACACACACACACACACACACACACACACACACACACACACACACACACACACACACACACATATTCATTTGCTTGTCTTTCTAAAGAGATGAGTCAGGAAGTTAATATTGAACGATATTCAACCAAAGCCTAATGGGAAACTAGCCTGGTACCCTAGCCTCCCATGATGCTTGTGTGCGGAGCCTCATGGGAGGCCAGTGTACCAGCCTAATGGGCACACGACAAAGCCATCATATATAAATAAACTCCTATGCTTAAAACATTCATACGGAAACAAGTGCTTTTAATTGATAATTATTAAAACAAAGATTCTCTTTAACGGAGGAGAATGCTATAGTTTAAACGCATGCTGACCTTAGGAAACAGTGGCAAGTGCTTCTCAAGTGTTCCCTAAACGATAGTGAGGTCATGTCTTGTTTCACTTAAAGCTAGTATGCCGTAAACGATAATTACATTAGGAATCAATTATTGTTCAGTTGATGTTTTATCCTTCGTTTTTGAACCATTTAGCTAAAAAGAATGACAATGTGACTCATGTAACTGTAACATTGTTTTCAGTGTGTGCGTGCATGCATGTGTGTGTGCTGAAACTGAATTGCAATGTTCCTTCGGGCATTACCTGAGCTATTACGTTTCATTATATTTGTGATTATGTGTGATCTTATAGTGCATACGATACTTTGTAGATATTTCAATGTACAATTTCAGAACAGAACAGAACAGAACAAAACTTTTATTAATAAAAGTAAATCTCGGGCAACGCATAGGTGGCATATGAGAATAGCAGAACTGCTGCAGTAGTATAAGGAGACGTCACTAACATATGGAGATACAAATCACATCATAGGTCAACAAAATATACAATCATAACACGAATAAGCACTCGGACGTAATGTAAGATCATTTGGATACATAAATGTAAAATTACGATATTGTTCTCTTAACCCGCCAAATTCAATGTTTACGTGCTAATTCAACAACAACCGTCCACGACGTAGAATGTTTCTCAACTATCATCCAAAGACGATGATTTATATATTGCAATCTTAATGGGGGAGTCTTCCTTTGGGTAGACAATGTTCCTGGATACGACTGCCTTCTTTCTCTTTTTAATACATATTTCATCTTTCTATTTATATATGTAAAAGAAAATTAATAAGGGATATATCCAAGAATGATGGTGGCCAGTTACTAGAGCTCATTGTTTTGGAACTTCTACTGGGTGCTTTAAACAACACCCATAATTTATGATCAATTTCAGCTAACTACGTTTCCATCCCAAAACCAAATTTAAAAAAGTCTTTAAGAAAAGTTTTCAATATTTAGGGTCACTAATTTGAAACAGAATCCCAAAGAAAATTAGAGAAAGCACAAATATAAATGTATTTAATTATACTCTAATTCAATCGATGAAAAGTGAAACCTGTTCGATTTGCCAAATACCTTACAACTTATAGTATAAATTCACTAACCTTCTACTTTGTTGTCTAACCAGTTTTGTACTGTAGATACACAATCAACAAAGTTCGAGCATGTTCATTCAAATTTTCTGTTTATTATGTCCATGTACAAATGTAACTTATTATCAATGCTTGTGTGTGTGTGTCTTTGTGTGTTTGTGTGTGTGTGTGTGTAATCATGTATATGTAGTGTAAATATAAATATTATACAAGGCAACTAATTGTGTCGCACTCTTTAAATAAAGTAATTATTATTATTATTATGTTGTTGTTGTTGTTGTTGTTAATAACCGACTGATATCCTGTTAAGTTTTAAACAATAAAGTACGCTGACAAAAAAATTATTAAATAAATAAATGGAAACTAGTTAGAATATACATAAAATAGACTATTTGATTTTATATTGAATTTCAAAGTAAATGCAAGTTTCCTTTCACACGAGTTTCCATTCTTTCATGATAACGCAACAAAACATTCCCAATGGTTTGAGCACTTTGGACTTTGAATTTACCTGATCACAAATTCATCGAAGATTTAAGCCGGCAATTTCCCTTTCTAACTTTCCATCACTGGTATAGAAAAGACAGCAACAGCGACTCAGAGAGGGCGTTAAGATACTTAATCAGAACTTTAGTTTTTTGATCCTCTTAAAATTGATTTAGTTCCAAACTATACAGCTTTTTAGAGACCCCCTCACAGCGTTTATCCGAGCCAGGTGGCCGTTTAGTAGAATTTGTCCTTTTGATGCACATTTCTTCCACATGTATGTTATTTCACCTGTGAAATTCTCGAAGTAGGTTTATTATAAAATTACCTAGGCATTCTAGTTAGCATAATTCAATAAAGGTTTATTCAACTATAACTATATAGACCGTTAATCAAAATTTCGGATTATTGAACATGTTCTTTTTGTGCCCCTTCTCACACATGTTGCGGTATAAACATCTGAAACTTATTTCAAATCGATGTAGCAAACTGTACTTTGAATGAGACATTTAGAATTTTTGTTGAAGACATTGGTTAAGGGGTTCAAAAAATAAGATTTATTTGGCATTTTTCCTCGATTGTTATATAAAAGTGAAAATATGTAATGACAGATACATGTAAGTGAACTTTATCATCTGCTCGATAAGTCCCTAATCAGTCTGTATTAAATTCTGCATCTGATCGACTTTTGGGTTGGCAATGCAACCCAATCCAGGCAAAAGATAATGAATTTTGATTGGCAATATAACCCAGTCCAAACAAAGGACAGAGTTTTTCGAGTCCAAAATAGTAAACATAAAATATTAGAATCATAAAATTGCAGCCATTTGTCCATTTCCTGTTACAGTAAATCAACTTTCTTAATTTTTTATGAGTCAAGAATCATTATTTGCAACATTCTCTCCTGTGATTGGTCAATGCAAACATTCCATAGCTGATATTACAATTTCTGCATAGAGATGAATCAGACGAAACTGGGGGGTGGGGGGAGAACGCTATTGAACTGTATTGAAGTCTTTGATCTCCTGCAACATATTTAGAGTATAGATATTTTATTTAATTTATATTTACATTAGAGTCGACCTCCCAATAAGGCAACTCATATCATCGTTAGTGCTTCTATAAATGCCGATGCTGCACCGCAAGCTGCACGGTAAATTACAACTCATTCAAAATGAGCAACATTTTTCACGCAATAAAAATCCACTGTTCGCTGTACACATTTAATTACACATGTAGATCCTGAATATTAGCAGCGTCATACAAGCGCAGCTCTAGGTGCTTGAAGACTGAATTTCAAGCCCCTCTTTCAAAGCGTGTGCGTATGGTAAAATGTACTTAGTGATATCAAATATTAGAACTGGCGTATCGGAGCTGGTCAATTAATGTTGATGAGATCGTACAATTATGAGTGCATCATTCTCGTGTAGATCAAGATGCTTCTTAAATGTTACTGGCAAAAGTCTCTGCATCCTGTCTCTTGGAATGAGATATTAATCAATGAATGCCATTTTCTACGCCTGATTCGATTTCTACCACGCCACATGGGTATTTGATACTACTGAGACACAGAGCTTTATTTAGTTATCTAGCATTAATTAGGATGGGAACATCAGAAACGTAGATAGTATTTCCGATATTGGGATAGGGTTATTTGGGCTAGTTTAGTTTTCTGTTGTGATGTATCTAACGTTCCTTGTCATAAATTAATGGAATCCTGAAACAGTTGAAGCAATATCTTCAAGTTAGTTGATTGTTTGAAAATGTTTGAAATGTTTCCTCTGATTAAAGACCAGTGCAGAAAAATATCATTATTATGATTCCTCGTAAAATATAATCGATATACAATATATAATTTATTTATTTATTTATTTATTTATTTATTATTATTATTATTATTATTATTATTATTATTATTATTATTATTATTATTATGTAATCGAAGCCAGTGGCAGGAAATATCGTCATTAAATCAGTATATTAATATTGGTTGACTTGTGGTTGAATATACATATTATCAGCAGTAATGTACGATGAATTACTAAATGGCTACTCCTGGCAGGGTTGCTCTTTTAAAAAATTTGTCCTTTCTGCTTTCTAACTGAATACACTATGGTACGAAGGTTTTCAGAAAACATTTCGATACCAGCTGTGAAATATCTTTAGCATACAACTTAACAAGACACAGTTTCTAATCTTCCTGTAAATTATCAACATTTTATCACGAACTTTGTTGTTCATTTAACACGTTTTTATCATCGCGGTTTGTAAATTTAACACGTTTTTATCATCGCGGTTTGTAAATTTAACACGTTTTTATCATAGTGGGGTGTGTGTGTGTGTGTGTGTGTGTGTGTGTGTGTGTGTGTGTGTGTTGTTAAACATTGATTTTGTTGAAACACACGGTATATAACACAGCTCAGCCTAAGAATCAAGAATTATCTGTATCAGAAAAGGCTTAAATACATTCCTGCATAGCGGAACCAAAATTACCCACAAGATAGTACAAATCGGTATTAGATTCGACAGCGGTGCAACTTAATCTCTCCCTGATACGTGTGTGTGTGTGTGTGTGTGTGTGTGTGTGTGTGTGTGTTTGCAAATATATATCGGACAGAAAATACCATTCCTGTATGATTTCCCTGAATCCTACACGGGGAAGGGTGTTTAATATAGAGTAAAGTTTTAGATTGGGAAATAGTATTAGTATGCAGGTTAGATAATGTTTAATTCGTTCCCTACTGGGTTTGCTACCCAGATCCGCGGGTTACCACAACAATCGCCTCGACTGCACGCAAAAAAACCCTATAGACCCTTTGACCATCCGAACATCCCCCAGAAAGGATAATGCAGCGTGGCTGGTACAAGCATTCGTGCGTAGTAGACACATCCTCATGACGATCCAGCAATTAACTCTCATCAGATAAATGACTCACGGTATTAAACCTATGCAAATACCATGATATTAAAAATTCAATAACTTTATATTTCTGATTGCTCATGATCAAACCTATATTTATCAGTTTAGATGCATCCTGGATAACAGCTGCTGTGTAGAGAAAAGGTTATGAGCAGAGGCATTTTCTGGACCTACGTGTGTTTGAAACATGTACTTTCAATTCCGCACCAAAGAATCAGGTGCTAATTTAGTAATGAGTGTTCCAAACTCAAAACTGTTAAAGGACTGGAATTCCATCAATAAAACAATGTCTCTTTATTCAGCTACATCTAGGATAAGCTCTCAAAAGATTAGTTTTACCAAAATCTAACTTTCATTATCAACCAATCCTCTCCAGTCGAACCCAGATATACTCTTTTTCAACTTCACTCATTTCCAGGCTGAATCCCATTTTTCCGTAAATTAGTATCGTGTGTCCTAAAGTCTCTACGGATTCCGAACACAGAAATCGATGCACATAGAAAGGTAGCATTAATAGGTAGAAATATACACAACGCCGCTGACACTGCAACCACTGAATCCTATATAAGGATGCGTAATAATTAAGGGAAAAAATATTACCTTATATATCAAACGCTATGGCTCAGTGGTGAGATTGCGGCACTCGCGTCCAAAACGGTCCGAATTTGAATTCGACCATTGCATCAGCCCAGGTCGGATACAGTGGTGATTCCTTGAGACAAGCACTTTACTCCAATTATCTCGGCACTAAATAATCTATTTGTGTTGCTATGCCTTAAACAGCAAACCAAACCATGCATTTATAGCAAGCACTGAGAAGTGATTTTCGTTCCGGTAACATTAAGTTTACGAAAAATGTTCTATGCTGTATCGACCTGTTTTATCGCGTACATTTTCATGGCGCACAGGCGTACAATTTTATAAAGCTGCTATACTTCTGTTGTAGAGAGTTTAGAGGAGAATTTTCTTGCAAGAGCCTGTGCTTTATTAGTTAAAGTCTTAATAGGACTTTTGTTGCCTCTTTGAAATACTATCAAAAGAGAGAATAAACAGAAACAAAAATTGATCGTGTTTGGCAATCTAGACAATAACTGGTTTAGTGTTATGAACAAGTATAGTAACATATCCAATACGGTTCTATATTTATTTGATTTCAAAGGTAAATATAACTGTAAAGCACATTTGTAATTCCCAAATAATGAAACCCACACAACAGAAAATTTGCCTTTAGATTGACTCCCATCTTCGCTAGCCACAGTTCCAATAATCTTATCTAACTTCTAACCCTATCTAACTAATCTAGTTACCTATTTGATTGATTCCCATCTACGCTAGCCACGGTTCCGATAACCCCATCTACACCTTGGCGGATCGAACAGCTATATCGGTGCTTTGTCCTAGCAACATCTATTGGATTTCATGTGTTGCCTCTCTTAGTATGTAATGCCAACTAACCATTAGCGTGGTGCATTGTACATCCACCAAAAACGGTAGTGGCAATTGACCTAATGAGGATATTCTCAAAGTTTAACATCGAAAGTATGACTATGTACCAGAGGGAAGCCATTACATGTGTATTTGAGTGAAAGGTATTTGTGCAAACACGGACAGGCACTGGAATTTTGCTTATTTATGAGTCCATTAAAGTCGTGTGCTCCCTTTTTCTCGATCATGTAGGAACACTGTTCAAATCTGAACAACTTAATTTTGATTGGATGCGGTGGCCTGCCGCCGCATCCAGTGAAATTCACAGACCTGAAGCACAGAAATATCTGCTCGATATGCCAAGGTGTAGATAGAGTTATCAGAACCTTGGCTAGCGAAGATGGATTGATTCCCAAAATCAATAGGTCAAAGATTGTATTGGACAATTTGCTATCATCTGCATTCCATAATTGTCATTAGAACGAGACAATACAGCTGATTCTGAGAAGAGTGTAAAACAATTAAACTGCAATTCAATATGTGATCCTGTTCAACACGAAGGACGTTTAAAGATTGTATCCCAATGGTATTTCCTGCCGTGATAATATTACATTGCAGTAATAAAGAACATTTTATTGCAGTAATAATGTCTTAATAATAATTTATCGAAATAGTTACCTCAGTCAATTGATTCTGTTTGTACTTAAATGCACGCGTACATCGCAGTGAGACATGATCTTAAATGCATGAGTACATCGCACTGCGACATGGTCTTATTTGCATAAGTACATCTCACTGCGACTTGGTCTTACATGCATGAGTACATCGTACTGCGACATGGTCTTATATGCACGAGCACATCGCACTGCGACATGGTCTGATATGCACGAGTACATCGCACTGATATCCCTCAGATTTGATATTGCCTTGCCATAAGAAATTCAAAATCTGCTGACTGACAGCATGATTTTATATATGTCTATTGTAATTTAATTCTGGTCTAAGCACGCACACGTGTGTGTGTGTGTGTGTGTGTGTGTGTGTGTGTGTGTGTGTGATAACATACAAATATGAAGGTCTGCTTTAATATTCTACGTTCTTCATATTTGCCTCCAATGAGGAATTAGAGACTTTGTCGCCATGTATGAATTTTGTTTTAAAGTAACAAACTTCTGGAATAACATACAATATGAAGGTTTGCTTTAAAATTCCACATATGTCGGATATTGATACAAGTGATTTTACTGGTAATAGAGTTACGACATCTCTAATTAGTATCGATGTATTATCTGCTTAAAATGCAGGAATTAAATAGATTATTTAATGTCAGTGCAGGCATAAATCTCATTATTTTTTTTACAATATTTGTATACTTCGTAGACGGCGACAGGAGTCACTTTCTTAGTTTTAAATGGCAGAAGGTTTATGTTTACCTACCATTATGATTCAGGAACAGTGATCATATGAGTCCTTCTTAACTTTGGCATATGTTTAATCTCAATGATTGGTACAATAATTATTGCAATGATGAGTCAGAGACAACAGTGATATAGATGGTTATACTGCCTTTGACTCTTTGAACTCTTGTAAATGTATGCAGAGTCCTTGTTCCATGCCACCTGTTGACATCATTGGAGCCTTAAATTGAGCAATTATCCAAAAAGCAGCTCAAACCGATTACCGTATATACAGGGCCGAGAAAGGGGGTGGGGGGCAACCGGGGATATATATCCCCGGTGCCCCGGCCCGTAAGGGCCCAGGCCGAACAACACTTTTTAATTTTATAAAAGAAAAATGTTGTTTGAACAAGAACTAGGAGAGGCCCGGGTGTTTTTCAACCCAGGGCCCTCTACGCTCTCTACGGCCCTGCGTATATACTTACGTGGAGACTTTCTGATTACCGTATATACTTACGTGAAAACTTTCTAATCGGGCACTGTTGTTTCTCTGGTCCAAGAAGAATATACCGAACTGGCTATTGTATGATCATGACTGTTGCGTTGCAGACAATTTCTGTTTGAAAGTTATACCATAATGTATGACAATAGAATATAAACATAGATCTGCGTGCATAATACTCGAATTTTAAGCACTGCTTTAAGGGCATGAGTGTACAGCGAAATTACTAAAGAAAACACCTAGTGCAGGCACGTAAGGGACGCTTTCACTTCCATGCTTAGTGTCATCCAAGTAAATAACCCATTCACTTCCGTGCTCAGCTCTATTCCAAGATTAGGCTTATAAGAGCTATTCAAAGAAAATTATCCGAATAAGGCAATTCCCGTCAATCCTTTTAATATGTTTCCTATGCATAACTAGGACCTGCCTCTACCCCGTGTTTCTTGGAATCGCTTTTTCTCCGTTTAAGTAATTTCTGAGCCTTACTTAATTTCTTTCTTAGTTAAGGGTGTTTCATTAAGATAGGTCTTCAAGTTAATTAGTTAATAAGAGATAATCAGGTCGGAATGATTAAACCAGTGTCCTGATTATCAATTACAACGCATATAAATGAAAATCGTCACTTTTGTTACCGCTGAAACTAGAGCTATATCTAGTGGTGATAGTGTATGTACTTAAAACTTAAAATCTAGCATTTACAGAAGAAAAAAAATTCTGCCAACTATTCAAGTACAGAGACCTATAAACCACAACAAGATAATTCAGGTGTTATCAAAGAGATACCGATATACCACAGCTAGGGACGTCCAATGTTATCAAAAAGACGCCGATATGTCACAACTAAGCCCGACTAATGTTATAAAAGAGAGACCGATATACCGAAACTGACACGTCGAATGCTATCAATGAGAGACCGATATACCAAAATTGGCATGTCTAATGTTATCAATGAGAGACCGATATACCGAAATTGGCATGTCTAATGCTATCAGTGAGAGACTGATATACCGAAATTGGCATGTCTAATGTTATCAATGAGAGACCGATATACCGAAATTGGCATGCATAGTGTTATCAAAGAGAAAATCGATATACCAAAACGTCCAATGTTATAAAAATACATAGACCGATATATTACAACTATGCATGTCCAATTTTTTCAAAGGACAGAAAGCAATATACCTCATCTATGCATGTCCAATATTATCAAAAGACAAATACGGATATACCACGACTATGCATATCCGATGTTACATGTACACTTTAATAACCATGTTGTACTTAATGAGGCAGAAAACCTTTTCTAACAAAGAAACTAAAAGCACAGATTCGAAGGGATCATGGACTTTCTTATTAACAAATCCAAGTTTGATCAAATGTAACCTATCTGAAATACGTAAATAACTTCATTGCAATGCACACAAGAAATAAGTACGTGCAACGATTAATGTAATATTCATGGACATCATCCGTCTATCTATCCAGTATGCTGGGTCACGTTTTTAACTTCTAATAATACGGAGACCAGACCAGCTAATCTTTATCGTTAAGTGAAAGAAACTGAAGAAATGTCTCCATCTTGAAAATGTGAGTTGGGATACCAGTCTAACATAAGCTTCATATAAGTACGCTTTAATTAACGCTATATTACATTTCTATATAGAATGTGTGTTGCCATTATATTAAGGCTTTACATTTCCCTCCAATTTATTGTATAAATATTGATTATCATTAAGACAAGAGACATGGGTATATATGGTAGTTATAGTTTAAAGGATTTTAAACGGTCAGATATGGTAATGTTAGAAACAAATTTTACGTAGTTTACACATATGATACAGATAAAGATTCTGACCTTTTAGGACTTGGAGTCTGTATTTGTCATCACTATAAAAGCAAGAATTTATACTGTTAATGAATCCTGACTGTCTCCATTCTGTAGTTTTGATAAAGTATTGCCCCGGTGTAAATTACCAATCTATTCTGTGTAAAGGGCAGTCTTCTTGAGCCCTAGCTTGGGTGAACACTAAAAATTGGCTAGGAATCATCTTTGTATTGGATGTTATTGTTTGCAACTTTTGTACTCCGTAACACTGTGACACTTTGGTGTTTATCATCAATTAACGCTATATCACATTTCTATATAGACTGCAACACTTCAAGCTTGCAGAAATCACGACAAATTTCAATGTGAACGACAACCTTGCATTAGCTAATGTCATACATCATTCTTGATGCCACTAAAAAAGTTAGACTTTAATTTTTAAATGCAAGTTTGAAGCCTCAGGAAAAGATTCTGAATCAATCTGATTATCTCCCCGTGTCATTTGATAGTATCTCCGTAGCGCTAATTGCATTTAAAACAACCCCCCCCCAACCCCAACCCCCACAACTTAACCAAAAAATATCATTAGTTTCAAAATGTAACTAAGACGAGTTTAAAAATGTAACTAAGGCGTCATTTACGCAATGTATTACAATGTATTACATAAATCACCTCCAATAATTTATATCTTTAGTTGCAAACGGTCACTTAAATCTTATCCAGTTATACTGCACCATACATGTGACTCTTTCATTAGTCTACCAGCTCCAAAATGTGAGAATTTGATTTGATTACGTACAGACAGATAATGAGTTCATCTGCTGTATTAACCTTGTAACCGCTGAGAGCAGATCCAACATCTTTTTCAAGACGTCTTAAAGCCATGGATTATTGCAGAGGTTATCAAACGCCATGAAATTCAAAAGAACGGCATTTCATCTGCAAATCCCTTTGCCACATAAAGATGTCTCTGTGTATCATTCGTAATGTTTTTAACCCATTATTTTTACAGTTTCAGTGCTTGTCATCATCTAACCTAATGATTTTATTTCAATTTTGCAAACTTTCAGTCAGGGCCTAAATTTATCAAACCTACCGAGGAAAGAGTACAATTTTGACCTAGCTTGAAACATTACTTTAAAGAAAATTTTATCAAAACGTAAAGTTTATTCTTTGAACGAATAGAGAGATCTAGGTTATTTAGATTCAGAAAGTTATAATTAAATATTTTCGAGATCCGACATCTTACATTTTTGAGATCCCACGTCTGACAGTTTCGAAATTTCTTGAACGTTTTCGTATTTCAAAGAATTATCATTAGAAGTTTTCGAGACATTATATCTTTAAAAAAAAGTTTCTAGTAAGGTCGAAAATTATATTAAATCAAGGGCAGGTAGTCTTCGTCCTAATTCTAAAATAGAAATATCTACACTGAACTAAAAATAGTACAAACAGCGATGTAAACTTTTACCAAAGAATTTGGAGCTATTGCTTTGGAGCATGTCGATGCTCATTATTCAAATATGGAAAAGTGTTGGGGGATGCTGTTATTTTATAAATCAACTTACCAACATTTTAAACAAGAGTTTTCAACATTTTGAATGAACAACAATTATTCTCCTTTCTTTCAGCACTAATCCATTTTATCAAATATAAAGACAGAGGGAAACTTTATATGTCCTTCGAACACATATTCTATTTGTATTTTGCACCTGTTTTTTGCCGTTTTTATTGTAGCTGCTTGAAGTGTTTTGTATTTTCTTAAAAGCTTCCCAGATATCAATTCACAGTCATTTTATGATATAACAGTTTCGTTTTTGCTTTGCATAATATTCATATCAGACCAATGATTTTATAGAACAAGGAGTTCCATCTGTATTCATGACTTGGTAGTATCGTTTTTTTCTGGGAACTGGCTTCATTCAACCGTGTATATTTTGCCACATAAGAAGTGCAGCCGTTCTTCCTCTCTTTTTTGTGCACTGCAGCTTCTCTTAATGCGCTTGTCTTTTTTCATTTTGACCAATGTCTGTGGTTTGAGTGAGACACGTGACAACTTTATTGTCTGTGAGTCACAAAAATGGTGATTTACTGACACTCGTTTGATAAACCACTGAAGTCGCCCATGTTTAATTAATAACTTGACAGTTGTAGATGATTGCTCCATTGAGTCCAGTCCCTTCTCAGTAGCACAGATGTTATTTGATGGTATTCTCTTATTGGATGGTATTCTCAATGTGGAAATCTGATCGCTTTAGTGTAGCTGTCAGCCTTTTCTTTGAATTCCATATATTAGTCAATATAATATAGTATAGGCAACATATACAACCACATGATAATAAACCATTGTACTGCGTTAATTTTGTAAGAGAATATAAGTAAACAAACTGCATTTTGGTTCCTAATTCCTTCCAGTATGGGATTCTAAAGGTTACAAATAATATGATTTTTTAAGGTTATTTCACGCTGTGTACATTCCGCGGTCTAAAAGACGACGAGTTTTTAACTTACCAGGTTTATAAGAAATAGTGATTATGTGTAAGGAAATATGAACTTCTAATGATATCAAGAGTTTAGACACAAAACACCGTTGTTTTTCTTCTTTTTAGGAAATTAAATTACGGGTAATATCAGACAGATACAATTACAATTATTCACACTTGTAGTATATGCATTCATCCGTTTAAACTACGCATGAATAATTGATAATAGCTTGGAAAATTCCGAAACTACCAGTGAATTAAATTCACAACATTATTTATAGATTTGTCAGAACTGGTTTGATAATTACTAGAAGCATGTTTGGATTTGTTTTCTTCAGATTGTAACAAATATGGCTGCTTGACGATTGAAATAGTCTAAACACTAAAAAATATTATAACAATAGCAGAGCGGTTACTCTTTTTTGTGCGCAGGTTGTGCTGAAACGACTTCTATACAAGTCTATCCATTCACTGTTTAAGTGTACAAATTGTATTCAAATTGCAGAATTATACTGATTATTTATTTTTTTAGGCCATCTAGAATGAAATTTTCGTCTTCTTGAAAACCGTGTGCATGGATTCCATTTGTGTAACTACCTATGTATCTATTTCTTTCTCTATTATATGCTAAGCAATAATGGAAAATTATGTGGACAAATTAATAATAATAACAATAATAATAATAATATTAATGATAATAATAATAACAATTATTATTATTATTGTTGTTATTGTTATTATTATTATTATTATTATTATTATTATTATAGCATTTCTTTTAAGTCAACGAGTAATTAATGAAGAATATGGACTACTGAGAGACCTCCATCGATCAGGAACGTTTCTTTGTCTACTCTTTAAATTTTTTCAACGCAGTAAGAACATGGACTTAGTACGTTATAACTGAGTATATACTATTTTTGTTTTTTTTTCACGAGAAATGCATTTGTTTTGTTCGTAAAAGGATCTCCCTCACGAAGAGCTAAAAAATGCTTGACAACTGGCATTTTTGGGCGATGACATCATCGATCTCCTGCCCGTTTCCACATGCATCAGAAATGAAGTTAAAAGACTGATGGTACAAGTGTGTGCAATTAGCTTTGTTGAAGTGGAGGCATATTACCAATTAGCCGCTTAAGCCCTTCACAAAGATTCTTAATTCATCCTCCAAAGAACTATTTATTTTGAAGGATAAACCTTGTTATGTGGCTTACATCAAATATCTGTGTGTGTGTGTGTGTCAGAGAGAGAGAGAGAGAGAGAGAGAGAGAGAGAGAGAGAGAGAGAGAGAGAGAGAGAGAGAGAGAGGGGGCGGAGAGAGGGTAACGATTATTATATTTTCATACAATCGATGTCTACTTCATTCCTTTTAACGATTTATAGGATGTCAACAATTCACCTAAGGTCAGTCTATAACCATCGATCCATTATGAATGCAGTGCTGATTCTACAATGCTATTTTGTTCAGTTCTTGTCTGTACAAAACTCGTAACCATATACTGTCAAATCACATATTTATACACACGTATTCCGAACATGTGTAAAATGACCACTCAGAGGATCATCTAGGAGTGGTCTTTGGAATAGCTGGTCTTTATATACGCGTACATGTCAATGTATATTTACTTAACGTGTAAATATGGACTTTGAAATTTGGTCTTGATGCAGGTGAACCATATGCGCAGGCGGTCGGTATAACTGGTTGGACAATATATGCAACTAAGAACGAAACAAGACGTTATTCAATCTATTAATTGTAATTAAAACATGACAAATAAAAATTATTTAAAAAAAAATTCAACGGAACTTTTGACACATAATTTGCATTATGCCCAGAAGATCGGAGCTAACTCCATTTACAAGGACACTGAAGTATCCTACCCAGGATGGGCTGGGCTGGTGTTGAACCCGTTACCCTTGGATTACGAGTCCGATGCTGTCCGAACTGAGCATCCGCGGCTCCCAAAACAAGAAATTAAACTTCAAAAATTACAACAAAACAGAAGACACAAAATGCTGAATACAAAAATGTATTTTAAAAAATGACCGATAACGCCAGTTGTTTCTGCATTTGAAGTCTCGGTAAAGTGAGTGAAGTCTCGCTAACAAGAAAAGCATTTTATTTTCATCAAAGAAACATCTTCTGCAATCAAGAAATTGCTGATTTTGATAAGTGTCTTTGGCAAATCGGCGAAACAAGCTCTTAAAGAACTATTTAACAAAACTGGAATGAATCCAGTGCTGCTGGAACATCATTGTAAACACTAAACTCTCAAAGATTAACAAATTGTATAGCACACTTTCAATGGCATGCGCGGTTCATAAGATCCACATTAAACCAGGTTTCCATCAGGCCCAGTGCGGTAATTTTACTACATTTGTATCGAAGACTTCTGACACAAAGAAGTGGGCAGAAAGGAACCAAGTGAAGACTGCTGACTAATCCCTTTGGAAGCTGCGGTCCTGGGGGTCGAACTGAATCACTCACGGTTGTCCTCTAATGTAATCTTCCTTTGTTTCCTTGGGTCAGGAACCCTACCACCAAATTGACAGAGAAATAATGATGTTTCAGGATCACCTTCTATCTCTAAGAGTTACTTTAACAATTACAATGTCAACTATAAACAACTCATACACTTGTGATGTAAACTTCAAACAAAATGCATTACAAAACTTGCATTATGGGGGAATGATGAGTGACATTTAGCTTCGGTAAAATCGCCTAGATTATCATAAATGAAAGGCGGACGGAAGGAAATGGATTTGAACAAGGAGTTAAAGACTTTCATTCCTTTATACACTCTTAAATAATTATATATAGTGTTATCATAGTTAATGTGGGCATGAGATATCTGAAGCAATCCTTGTTCGCTTTGCTCTACAAAACTACCCCATGTCAGAATCAGAGTCCATATTTGTTCAAATAAGAACAGGTACAAGACACTGAAGGTGTCAATAAACATTACACGCGTATTAGCTCAGGAACGCATCTTAATTTATGAAGAGGGGAGGGGAACTATCCACAAATATAACCACATGAGTCAACAAACGGAGCACGATTCTTTCATCCTTTTTACTTATATGTCACAGCTCCGGTGGCTTAAGTGGTTAGAACGTCAGTCGCGGGTTCGAACCCTGGCCTAGTCATACCAAAGACTTATAAAATTATAAAATGGCACTAGCAGCTGCCTCGCTTGGCGCTCAGCATTAAGAGGCTAGTGTTGGGACTGGTCGGCCTTGTGTCAGGATAATGTGACTTGGTGGGACATGATGCTACATGTCTGCGGCATGCTGTCCCAGTGCTCGACATCACTTTAAACTGCCATACTGCAGACATCGTAGCAATATCACTGTAAAAATTGGTAAAGCTACGCTAAAAATCCGAATCACACACACACACACACACACACACACACACACACACACACACACTCATACGCACGCACGCACACGTATACTTTTCTACTCTTATTTGAAAACAGGCATAAGGTAGACATTGGATCAAGAGAATATCATGATCCGCGTTTTATTGTTTTCATGCAGTTTTATTCTTTTCTTGGCTCTTCTTTAATCGAATAGAAAATTCTTTGAAAAATTTCACTTCTTTACTAATGTCTTTTGAAACTCTGCAGATTTGCTACCCAAATTCCTCTAAATGCAACATACAAAACAGTTTTGAAGTAATGTTCAAAATAATTCCGCAATAAATTTTAACAACCAAAATGTTCCTAGACTTGTCAAAACAGCAAACTAATATTAAAACAGTTAGTGTTAATAAAGTTATTACAAACAGAATTATAGAATCTTCTTGTTTTTGTGTGCATGAGTGTTCTTGAATCATAAATTTAAAACAAATTAAAAAACAAAATTGTTAAAGATCCTCTTCTAGCATCGACGTCTAGGATTTTTCATAGTGCTTTCCACTTTCATTTTTTTTAGAATTGAAGGGATATTTATTTGAATTGAAGTGATATTTATTTGAATTGAAGTGAGATTTGTTTGAATTTAAGTGAGATTTATCTGAATTGAAGTGAGATCTGCAATTCCTAATTATTATTAGCGATTCTGTTGTTTCTCTAACAACTGGGTTCAGCTAATCATCATTAATGCTTTCAAGAAAATTTAAAATTGTACGTTCTATCTATCAATTCATCATGTATCTATATCCTATCTATCTATCGATCTATCGATCTGCGTAATGGATCTGCAGTACGCAGCCTTTTCTCATGATTTAATCATTGTATTTCTTCCTGCTGAAACTATCGATTATTAAGAAAAACAATCGTGCATTTTCTGCAATTCGTAGTTCACGCTTGGCATATGTTTCGCTATATGCAGCGTATAATCCATTTTTGTTATATATCGTTCCTGGTCTGTGAGAAATTCATTGTCCATCACAGCAGAGACTGACTGAGGCCCCACCATCACGTTATCTTTCGAAAAAAAAAAATATTAACCCGATGAGTAACACCGATGACGAATCAGCACGCGCATGCCCATATACTTTGTTTTTATGGCTAACGGAAGAGGTGCGATTGAAGAATGACCGCACTGGGAAAAAGATTCCAAAAGCTGAAGTATGAAACCATTTTAGAAAAGTAATAAACAAAGAAAGGGTGATGCAATGTAGAGAAAAAGTAATTGTACAACAATGTTACAAAATCTGATCATTTTTCATGTTTGCATATTATATGATAAAACAGAAAACAATACAGCTAGTATATGTGTAAGATTTATGTCCTTCACAAATCATCCTAATCATATTCCAGGGTTTGAAGTCATTTTCGAAAAGCACAAAAGCACAATAAGAATTGCGCAACATTTCAAATATAGGTCGACGCACGCATATATTTGAGTAAGAATACACAATTTTCTTCGAAATTGTCAATATAAAATCATGGTATAAGCTATATTCGTAATAAGGTAAAATAAATTTGTATGCACAATAATGTTAGCAACACGTATTGAGGTCCTTTTCTTTATGACGATTTACTTTATTGGGGTGTTGTGGTCTTGCTTAGCAGTGCAAGCATTGAGAGTTGGGCGACTCAATACGGTCAATTGCGTTGAATAATGTAAACATGCGAAGTCAACCAAAACATGCTGAAATACGAGAAAGGGATCCAATTTTTCACAACATGATGTCGTATTGTTTCGGGTGCGTACATGTTACTCCTTTGAAAGAAATCATGCCCAAGACGATATTCAGTGATTTGAAACGCAAACAGAAATTTTTTTTTATTTATAATTTAATATGGTCATAATTGTTCATCTATATTAAACAAACTTCCAAGCGTGGAAGCGTCCCAGTGTCCTAATATTGTCTTCCGTTTGAACGTGCAAATAGAATCAAATTATTATTTTTTTTTCTTTAGACTGTGTAGTACTTTATCACATAAATAATCAAAGAACAGTGCAATAAAAATTGATTATCGGTCCCATTCAACAGCGGTAATTATGCCTAATTGAGATATATCGACCGCATCAACTATACCTCTCACCTAGGTGTCCAAGTGATTTGAATACGGATCGCTTCGTTTATCCCCTCTTCCCAATATCTAGTGGTTACAAACCCTTCCATATCAAATAATTCTGCCACATCTCTTGTATCCATGCCAACGTTCTAAGCACAAATATGTTGACAAGCAACAAAAATTGCGAATGCAGAATCATGGCGTATAGTCAATATTGTAAGATAGTTTAAGAACCGATCTGTACACAGTTGTGGTCTCCGAAAATTGCATATTTTATGTTTACGGACATCTAATTGATTCGAAGTCAGCAAAGACAGATTATATGCCTGTGGTATGCTCATGTATCACCCGAGGATGAAGAAAAGGCGAACAAAACTACTTTTCCAAACTAAATCTTTGATATTTTGATAGAATCCATTTTCCTTGATATCCTATATTTAAACAATGGTAGCAAGCAGGACCGTGGACATTTTGCTTCAGTGTTTGTAAATGGACGATCACTGTCTTCCACATGATCATGTAAGAAAATTTTGTTTCAGATGATACACATAATTATAGTGAAAAATTATTTCACTTATAATGTAAACCACAGATTTTACCTTCTCTTGTTTATTGACAAAAATCACAGTCTGTACACGGGAAGCTATTCGGTAGGTTTGTGTAATTGCAGGAATCAATGTTTCAGTATTTGAGATTATGTTACAAAGCATCGCAGGAACAACAATGATATAGCTACCATGGTGTTACAAAACATCGCAGAATAACCGTGATATTGCTGCCATACATGTTACAAAGTGTCACCGGAACAACTATGATATTACAATCATACATGTTAGAAAGTGTAAAAGGAACAACCATAATATTGCTACCATGCCTGTTACATAGTGTCACAGGAACAACCATGATATTGCTACCATTTTGTTACCAAACATCGCAGAATAACCGTGATATTGCTGCCATGCCTGCTACAAAGTGTTACAGGAACAACTATGACATTGCTACCGTACATGTTACAAAGTATCATAGGAACAATCATGATATTGCTGCCATACATGTTACAAGTGTCACAGGGACAACCACAATATTGCTGCCATACATGTTAAACCGAAAGAAAGGGACAAGTGGCCATGTCAATACCCAGATTTTGCCACCCTGTACCTTCATGACAGTATCTGCGGTTTGGTTCTAAGCCTCAGCACATGGCAAACTGCATGCAGTGATCAGTTCTTGCAATACATCAATAAAAAAGCTATTAAAAATAACACGAATAATCACCTTAAAGCTGATTTCTGTTTTAAAATGTCAAACACGTCAAGTCTAACATAGCCTTGAGCATACGCGACAGCATTTAAATATGTGTTGGCTAAGGACATTAAAGAATATCCATTCCGCTTATGGATAATTATTATTTTGCGTGTTGGCTAAGGGCATACAAGAATACCTTTGCCATATATTTGTAATTATTCTTATGTGTGTTGGCTACGGATATTAAAGAATATCTATGCCGTATATGGGTAATTATAATGTGTGTGTTGGCTAAGGACATTAAAGAATATCTATACCGTATATGGGTAATTATTCTTATGTGTGTTGGCTAAGGATATAAAAGAATATCTATACCGTATATGAGTAATTATTTTTATGTGTGTTGGCTAAGGACATTAGAGAATATCTATGCCGAATATGGGTAATTATTCTTTATATGGCATTGTTTGGGTCAAAGCCGAAATAGTAGTCAGGAAGTTAACCTTTTGTTTCTTTTGCGGCTTCAAAATGCAGCCAAATTTAACCCATTTCTTGAATAATAAACGTTGGTTAATGTCTCCAATAAATTTTATAACATATTGTGCAGTGCAGTGCATCCCCCATAGTCTGCTGTTTCCTATTGGAACCCAGTTTTCCATTTTTCTCCAAATCCCATTAAGTGTAGCCAAGTCCTAATACCATTGTGAGTTGTCTGAGAAGCGTACATGACACTCAAGAAATTATAAATTTTTAAAATACATTCAAATTTTTTTTAAAATTCTTTGTAAGCTGAATCATATTTGTCAAAAAGTACTCCTGTATACGTCAAATGATCGACTTCCTAAGACAGACAAGTTTTACCGCAAAAAGGTGTACACAACTAAAATTGTTTACTGTTCGGCATCTGGATATGATTTTCGTTAAGGACGTACTCATAAACTGACCGGGCAGTTCCGATAATACCTACACTGTGTCATAGGCCAATACATTCTGTGCAGAAACTTTTAATTTACCACACATAAGTAAATATCATCAGATGGATGGTCGACTAACTGGATAAATATTTCATTGAATAAAATCTCTTCAGGCCCTTCCATATCTAATGACGTAAGTAAATGTTTTTACGCAAATCGGAAACACTTATAAATTTATGTTAATTATGTCTCGGATACATACCAATACAGACGATGTTAAATGATGTCTCGGATACATACCAATACAGACGATGTTAAATGATGTCTCGGATACATACCAATACAGACAAGGTCACGTACTTCTCGAATAGTAGACAGATAAAGAATGCAGAAAACTATGAGACGAAAATATTGCATCACCTAAATCTCATTGATCATTAAAGGTATTTTACCAGGCCATTTACACCCTGAGTCCCCTATGATACGAGAGAAAATAGGATATATTTCAAAAGAACGTCGCATGTGCCAGGGTATTAACGTAATATATATATATATATATATATATATATATATATATATATATATATATATATATATATATATATATATATATATATATATATATATATATATATATATATATATATATATATATATATATATATTAGTATTGTTATCTTCAAACTTTCGTTTAAACTCGCTCATGCCACCTTTATTTATTTTTTTTAATACTTTTTCTTTATCCCCGTCCTAGGACGGGCAATTAGTCTAGTTGGTTTATATTTCGCACTATCATGTTTTCACATTTAAGAAGTCTTTTACATCCAGAGGTAACGGGGTGGTAATATTTTCTTTGCACAATACCACTGACTCGCGAAATAAGCCCATCATGCGGCAATATGTGGTTACTTTTCCTACCCCCTGATAGGAAATGATGAATGAACCTTCCTTGACGATCATCTTATGTTTTGAGGTGAAAGAGTAATGCTCTCAAATTATACGATTCGGTACAAAGAACTTTGATGTTATCTGTGGGGGTATTGAGTCACTTGATGCATTTAGACGTCTGGTATGTCCTTTATTTTTCTAACCCTATCATAATTTTCTATCCAGACTGATATACCATTTATCTCAATTTATTCGCTGTTGCGAAATGACCTCCAGATATTAACAGGCGTTCTCTTTCACCATATCCTTATGTCTTGCCACAAGTTGCAATTGCGTTTTTCATCTCCTAGTCTCGTATATATTCTTTCGAATTGTTGTCATGAAAATAGTATGATGAGAGAGGTAAAAAAAAAAAAACAGAACTAGACTAGAATATGTCTTAATAAATGTGGCCACCTATTTTGAAACACTTTTTTTCTCTCAAACATAATCTCAATAAATATTGCAAAATATTCAAATAATTACATTGGAGAGGAGTAGTACTTACATCGAATGGATGGCTCAAACATATTTTTTACTGCAAACAATGCAGTTGGGGTCGGTAACAAAGTTTTAAAACAACTTATTATCGCCTTTCCCATACAAAGAATGCTTTCTAATGCAAAATGTTTAAGGTAGCTGCCACATGCACCAAATTAATTTCACAAATACATATTACAGTGGCGATATTTAAAAGAGGCAATGACAGAAAAAGAAGACAATTATGGTATAAGAAGAGAAGAATATGGAACCTCTGTCACAGTTACAGGAAAATATTCGTGCATTGTTTGTGTCAAATCGTTCCTTAGTTTTAATATACTTTTGTAC
>JAECUM010051437.1:0-25774 GCA_016617855.1 Megalonaias nervosa | reverse complement strand
CCTGAGTAAGTTAGCAACTATTAACTGCCCGATTTCTGCAAGTTATCCTTTGATAATAAAAACATACAAACTTGTGTTTCGAAACTTAAATTTATAGCAGTTTGAATTTTAAGAATAGAATCAGTAACATAAATATTTTTAACTGCCACATGTACATTATTTTCTTGATAAAATACTGTTTGGAACCGTAATGGCGGACATCACTGTTCCGGGAAGTACCGTTTTATTAGATTGTCTCTTTTCGTAAACCATTGGGCAAATATATTCAGGAAAATATACAATTTGTAAGAAAGCAGAGACTAGATATTACATTATAAAAGATTTAACTTTAAAATGCAGCTATGTAGGTCATAAATATACGGGACAATTCTGTATTGTGGAATTTGATGAGACGCTGTAAGGTCATGGTCGTATTCTGGGTTTACTAATTTTTTTTGAAAATACGAAGAAAAAAATAAAACAACAAAATACCAAATCAAATACTATTTTAACCAATGCATAATGTTACACCAAGTATGTAGACAAATAATAAACTCTTACATTTGCAATCCTATCAGTGGACTGTTGTAATGAAGCTAGAAAGTGAGTGGTTACATTAAGAAAACCCCTCTTTCTAAAAATAGATGCACTTGCATGTTGGCTGTGTCGATTCCATGGAAAAAAGGTTTAGTTCATTCATATACATACTTTAATTCTTCAGTGAGTTGTCAATGAACAAGGACAGTAAAGTTTTATTGGCAACCAAGAAATTAAGATGAACAGTATGATCTGAAAGACGTGTGCATTTTCTGTCATGTACATGGTACAGAGGTTGTTTCTAACAAGTTTAGAAATCTTTTCAAATGCCATTTTATAATGAACTTTCAGAAAGTAAAAAGAAAAAATTCTTGATTAAGGGTAGTTGATTAAACATTTGTACTAACTTGCAATTACAATACTGTAATCAAGTTACTCTGTTAAAATTCATTACAATGTATAGCTTCTGTTGTTCTCTTTTTAAGTCATATTGCCATAATACACTGAATATGAATATGACAGTTTTTAAACATGCACCAGATGTGTTTATAATATAGATAGAACTCAGAAAATGTTATACTTGAAAATAAAGTTTTGCTTAAAAACCAATGTTAAATGCAAATATGCAAACTGGGAAATAGATGGCATAATTCAAGTAAGAGAATAAAAACAACACACACACACACACACACACACACACACACACACACACACACACACACACACACACACACACACACACACACACACACACACACACACACTCTTTGCTCCCACTTCTCCCTGTTGTGTCCAAAATTCTGTCTAAAATTCAAGTCTAGCTTGACACCTGAGCCAATAATGTGGACTGCTCCGGTGGCCAAAGTGGTTAGAGCATCCACCATGGATGGAGGCGGCAGGTTTGAATCCTGGCCAAGTCATACCAAAGACTTATAAAAATGGTACTAACAGCTGCCCTGCTTGGTGCTGAGCATTAAGAGGTTAGTGTTAGGACTGGTTGGCCCGGTGTCAGAATAATGTGACTGGGTGGGACATCATGCTACATGTCTGCAGCTTGATGCCCAATATTAGACATCACTATAAACTGCCACACTGCAGACATCGTAGCGATACGACTAAAACTATTAAAGCTATGTTTAGAAAAAAGGCCTAAGACAAGTCAGTAATGTGTTAACAGTGCCATTAAAACCACCTGTGTGAAAAGGAAAATAGACTTGTGTTTGCGTAACTCCTTTACAATTAATTCATGTTTGGAATATAACATCATCACATATACACTTTAGATCAGTACCTTTCCTGTATCTGGGTTCAGCCCCTTGGTGGAGTCGTATGCTTAAATATTATATTGGGGCAGATTTCGATTAATGTTTGTGGTTGAAGATTTTATTTCAGCACTTATATCTCAGTAACTGCACATTCTCACTTTCTGTGGGTGGAGTCATGGGGTCACAAATTGACACATTTTTATTAGACATTTCTAGCATTTAAATCTCAGTATTTCCTTACTTGATTCGTTTCATACTTGGAATATAATGGCATGACCTTGCTATAGCATGCACTGTAATACAAATTCAGATATAACACAAAATTGTGGTGTAGCTCCTGAAATTTCAAATACCTGTATTTTTCTCATGCACAAAAAATACTTTTTCTTCATAAAAGTACAAAAATAACATGTAAAAAGTTTATTATCATTTTGGGGAAGAGATCGCCTGTGAATTCTACTATTAGGTGATTGTGTCTTGGTTCCTGAAATTTAATATACATGTATTTTTCTCTTACATGAAAAAATCTTTTTCTTCATAAAAGTATGAAAAATGTGTAAAAAGTTTATTCTGTGATCACGCTGGGCTTTGCTCATGTCGCAGATTGTGAAATCTTTTCTTTATTGGTGACAAAATATACCATCTGGAAATTTTTTGTGACAACATTGTTTGCTGTTTAAACTTGTATAGATAATCTTGAGTTTTGAGTGGAAAAATTAAAAGGCATCATGAAAGGAAGCTGCGGACTTGGATATAATATGCCCAGAAATCTATCTGTTGTTACATGAACAAATCCTTTGTTCATATTGACAAACCATCTTAACAATTATTGTTATATCATAATCCACATATGCTGATATCTGGCCTGAGTACTGTATGCTGTGATAACACTCAGATAGTAACGCAACTGAACTAGCTACAATTGGGGCCCCGGGTGGTCTAAAGCGCTCACCGTTCGGGATCACTGCCATCTCACCTGTGTGGGTTTGAGTCTTAGGCTTGGCTAATGTGGGTACATGAGAAAGTTTGCCAGTAGCTTCTTATGGGTCAGTGGTTCTTCCCAGGGTTTTCCAGGGTTCTTTCTCCACCAGTTATACTGGCTGCCATGTATAGCCTATATTGTGCTGAAAAATGGCGTTAAACCCTACAACAACAACTAGCTACAATCAACCAATCCTCTGAAGGCAGGAAGAGGAATGGCTACACTCGAACAAACTTTGTCTTATTCTTTATTAAATGTACCCAGAAAAAAATAGTTTTGCTGAAACTTCAAAGAAAACTGATTACCTTTGAAGCACTGATCATTCTGTACAATACCAAGCATATGAAAAAAGTTTTTCAGTCTCAGCAATGTTCTAGAATTATTTGATGTTATTGCTGCAATAGGAAAATGGGCATTTGTTTGGTCTTCCAAAGTAGGCCTTTAACAGTGACTTCAATAACACATGCACCCTTCATCAAAGCAAACCAACCACAGTCTTCAATAAAAACAAAGTACCTTTCATCAAAGGAAGTCAGCCGCAAAAGTTTCCTTTTTGCAGGAAAAATGTTTGTGCTTGAAATCGCTACCAATGGTGGCATAAAATGCAGGTTAAATTTCCAGTCTTTTGAAAACATAGATATCTGGCTGTTCTGTTAATTGAAGTTGAGGCATCTCTGTTTGTTAAACTTTTTAATTTGTTATATATTTTCATTTCCCTTTGAATAGCTTTATCCCTGTGATAGCCTCAGCAAGACGATGGTTGTCTCCAGCTGACCAAAATCTAGGTCAATTTAATATCTTGTACTGGTGACAATGAATATTGTAGCAAATTGTATGGTGGCACGTGTTTGTTGACAATAGTATAAAGATCAAAAGAGAACTTTGTATTTTCTTTTGGGATGTGACTGATACATGAATTTTATAATGTGACCTGTACTCAGATTTATGGATTTTTCACATACATGTACAGTACTTAATGCATTATGGATTGTACGACACAAGTGTTACTTGTCATTATACAATTGTATTTCAAACCAGTTTTGTCTTCATTAATGAAAAGAACATATTTATACACCCGCTTTTATACCCCCACTCCTCTCCCGGGTGTACATGCATCATTTTCTTAAGCTAACTGACTTGGTTGGTTATAACATGGTTCAGTACATAACATGGTGCGGTTCTATGGACCCCAGCCATCGTGTTATAGCTGGGTCACACTGTAAATATTATCACAAACTCTACATATCTTAGTAACAATGCATTATTTAGTGGGTCATTGGGATCAGAAATTATGAGAACAAATTTTAGGTAAAGGTTTTTGTTAAAAAAGTTGTTATTTTTGATCACATAACCAATGTGCTTAATGCTTGGAACTCACGTCATCACATTCTGACATAATGGATTTTACTACGAATCTGCATTTGGGTCAAGTGCAAGGGGTAATATGAATGACACCTTTTGGTGAAATTTTTGTTATACCATATCTTATTTTTTAATTAACTTTTATCAGTTTTACTACAGATGTGGAATATATTATCCCATATTTCACACTGTCCCAGTATTGTTTTGTCTGTTAGGTTATGATTCTTGACTGGGTCATGGCAGTAAGGCATAGGGCATCTTTTTGTGTGGGAGTATTATATGATCCAATTCTTTTCTTTCTCCCTATCCCACATTAGCTCTGTGGTTACATCCTTGGGTGGGATCCATTTGGTCAAGAATTCAATGTTTTGAATATGATATTACCTTCTTACCCGTTTGTACCATGCCTGCTTGTTCTTCTTGTATGTCCTAGGATTGGGCCATTAGGTAAAAGAAGCATGATACTTTTTTGGCAGTTGTTGGCAGTTATAATTGTTGGCATTTAGTTCACACTGTATTTGGAATATATAACTATAACACACACAGACACACACACACCTTACTTTGACATTCCTCATCATGTATCTTGGGGCCATGCGCTTCGACGTACTGTTATTCTCTGAAATGGCTTTTGTAGGTACAGAAAAGTCCTGATATCATTAAGAAGCCTACTGGACTACCCGAGTTATACATATGGTAGCCTAAACCCAGCAGTCTGGTAGCTCAGATCCAACATTCTGGTAGCGTAGATCCAACATGGTAGCCTAGACCCACCTTTTTGGTAGCCTAGACCCAGCATTCTGGTAGCCCAGACCCACCATTCTGGTAGCATAGACCCAACATGGTAGCCAAGACCCACCACTTTGGTAGCCTAGACCCATCATTCTGGTAGCTTTGACCCAGCATTCTGGTAGCATAGACTCACCAATCTGGTAGCCTGGACACGGCAGTCTAGTAGCCTAGACCCACCATTCTGGTATCCTAGACCCTACAAAGTAGCGAAGACCCACCATTCTGGTATCCTAGACCCAACATGGTAGCCTAGACCCAGCATTCTGGTAGCATAGACCCTACATGGTAGCCTAGACTCACCATTCTGTTAGCATAGACCCTACAGGGTAGCCAAAACCCACCACTTTGGTAGCATAGACCCTACATGGTGGCCTAAACCCGCCACTTTGGAAGTTTAGACCCTACATGGTAGCCTAGGCCCAGCATTCTGGTAGCCCTGATCCACCATTATGGCTGCATAGACCCTACATGGTAGCATAGACCCACCAATCTGGTAGCCTGGACACGGCAGTCTAGTAGCCTAGCTCCACCATTCTGGTATCCTAGACCCTACATGGTAGCCTAGGCCCAGCATTCTGGTAGCCCTGACCCACCATTCTGGCTGCATAGACCCAACATGGTAGCCTAGGGCCAGCATTCTGGCTGCCTAGACCCAGTTTTCTAGTAGCCTCTGTCCCAGGTTTGTTGGATCCAGTTTACCAGTAGCTCTGTTGACAATCACATACTGCAGTCATACTATGGATAATTAATGATATCATCACTATTTGATTTCAGGGATGGTGCTGGCTTTAAAAATGCTGTTGCCAAAAAAATCACTAACCTCAATATTTTGTTGGCAAAGTTTTGGGGTCATTTTCATAATACAGTACTACCCATTTATCTTGACGTCCTTGGGACCAAGTAATATTGTCCACTTAAGTGGATGTTGAGATAAGTGAAGGTGGGTGGGTCTAAATAAAATAAAATTTTGCATACAAAGTGAAATTCATAAGAGGTGACCTGTCAAGAGTAGGATTTACACTCAGAGAAAGTAAATGAAGGAAATTTTGTTTAATTGAAAACATGACTATTCTGAAATACACTTGTGTATTGCCAACTTACAGTTGTTTAATAGAATCCATATTGTGTTAGGTACTGTACATCATGTATATGAAAAATCGATGAATTTGACTATAGATAGGTAAGAAAATCATTCACATTCTGCTAGAAAACACACACACACACACACACACACACACACACACACACACACACACACACACACACACACACACACACACACACACACACACACACACACACACACTTATTATCCAAGTAGCATGTGGCTCAGTTAACCTGACAACCAGATATCTATGGTTCCAAAAGATTTGAAGTTTAATTTGTGTGTTATGTCACAAATGATAGCAATTGTAAGCATAATTTTTTTCCTGCAAAAAAGGAAACTTTCACTGCACAATGAATGGGTTTTAGTCACTTTGGAAAATACAGTTGATCAGATTACATTACTTTTATTTAAGTTTGGTGCTCTCTTCCTTTGATGAAACGTGCTTTGTTTCTATTGAAGATTGTAGTTGGTTCACTTTGTTTTTAAAGTCACAGCTAAATGGAGAACCAAACAAATGCCAATTTGTTATTATGGCAGTAACATTAAATAATTGTAGAACATTGATTGAGACCAATGTTTTTTCATTTGCTTAGTATTTAAATTGAATAATCAATGCTTCAGAGATGATCAGTTTTCTTAAAGTTTCAGCAAAACAATTTTTTCTGGGTACATTTGTTGTAAAATAAAACATCCTTTGGTTGATTGTAGCCATTCCAATTCCCACCTTCAGAAATTGGTCGATTTTAGCTAATCTGTTAGTACGACTGTTTGAGCGTATCACAGCATACAGAACTCAGGCCAGATGTCAGCATAAGTGGATTATGATGTAACAATGCACCCTTAAGATGGGTTTGTCAATATGAACAAAGGATTTGTTAATGTAACAATAGATAGATTCCAGTGCAGTTTATATCCAAGTCTGTGGCTTCCTTTCATGGTGACTTTGAGTTTCTTTACTACAAACCCAAGACTGTATTACAAGTTTAAACAGCTAAACAATTTTGTCACTCAGAATATCACCAAATGGTATATTTTGTTGCCAATAAGAAAAGAAAATCACAATTTGCAACATGGTAAAGCCCAGTGCGATCCCTGGATTTCTGCCAATTTTTGAAGCTTTAATTCTGTGAGTTGATAGAATTATGACTTTACTTTTGCACAAGAGTGTCCCCAAAGTGGCATGACAGTTATTTGCACCATCAAGAACATAGTTATTGACCATGATGGCCCCACCTTGAATGTCTGTTTGTAAAGTTGTTTTGTGTTTAGGTCATTTTCAGGCACTGTACTATGGTATTTACATTTCAGCAACATATTTCTGGTTTAGACTAATTTTCATATAGAATGTATACAAGTTCTTATAAATAATTTGCATTTAATTTTAATGTTTACTAGAAATTCAATTCACCATGGATTATGCATAATTTTGTGTAAAACCTTTTCAGCAGTAAAATATCATTCATAGGGTCACTTTTACACAACTTTTATACTTACAAGACAACAACTCTGATGACCTAGTAACTCTGGTGACCTAGTGGTTAGAGCGTCTGCCTCAGATGCGGGAGGTCATGGGTTCGAATCCTTTCCAAGTCCTACCAAAGACTTAAAAAATGGTACTAAGAGCTGCCTAGACATCACTATCAACTGCCATACTGCAGACAAGGTTGCGATTTGACTCAAAAATTGTTAAAGCTACATTAAAAATCCCCAACACACACACACATGCACACACACACACACACACACAGAGAGAAGGATAATTGACTCAGAAGATTATGTTTATGTAAGGATAAAATGTAATTATTTCACACTTGAAGGTCAATTTAGTATTTAAAGTCATGTGAAATTTATTAATCCTGTTGCTTCTTAGTATAGAAAACATCATTTGAATTTTAATCTCATAACTATTTCAAGTCAGAGAAAATAACAAAAGATAAACATGTAAAGGAATTTTGTATTTGATGATATGTCACAACTTTCATGATGAAGACACTAGATCCAGACTTGAACAACCAACCTGTTTGCCAATAAATCAGTGTTTTTCAAAACAGGTGGTCTCTCATGACAGGTTATCTGTCATGACAGATGGTAATATTATACAGTCAGTTCCATACATTGTTTATATGGTCTCTCCGGTCAGGCGGTCTGCCATAGCAATGTTCTTTCACTGGTTTTACTGGATTTGTAATTGTAGTTTACACTGGTGAAAGATTTTAATGGTAAAAAAGTTTAATATTATGTAATCTTTAGCCAGATATGTTTCAGTCAGGATAAAATCAAGCTCACTGACATAATGGAGTAGAAAGTCGTGTTTTTGTTGATCTTTTCACAAATTATATTACAGGATTTTATATTTACGGAGGTGACAAATGTTATTTGTAACATGCCATTTCTAATGATAACTTTCCCTGACACAAAATGAAACCATCAGATCGATTGCTAAAAATAAGTGGACCAGGAATTCCAAAGGTTGGTAGAACATAAGCCTTTAGATGCCTGTCATTTCTAATATTAAATGTAGACCTTGATTTTAATCAGGTTGGATCTGTATGATATATTTGTAATTCAAGCATATATAAAAATAATTAATAATTCCTGTTTTATTTTTAATGCTTTAGCCGAAACATACTATATTTATATGGATTGATATATTCATGTTATATTTCAGGAAAGACAACTCTGGCTGATGCTTTGATTGCGAGCAATGGTATTATCTCTCAAAAGATGGCAGGAAAGGTCTGGTTTGATTGTCGGCATTTAAAATAATAGAATTAATTCTGTCCTCTTTTTGTTCTTTTATATTTTAGACTTGCAGTATCGCTTTTAATGCGTCTGTCCATAATCTGCCATATTTTTTTTCATGGCATCATCATTAACAGCTGCAGAGAAATTTAACATGGGTGCATTCAGTTGTAAAAATAAGGAACTTAATTTCAACAGATCAGATTTTAATGTATTAATTTTGACATGTAAATGTATCCAGTAATATTTGTACAAATTAAAAAGTGGACCATGAAGCATGTATATGTATATCAGGAAGTACTTGCTTATTATATTCAGTTAAAATGAAAAACTGAAAAGTATTTTTCTATCATTTGAATATTGCAACTTAATTACTACAGTGTTAGGTTTTTTAACATTTAGCAAAACTAGCATCTTATAAAGATGAAATTGCAATCATACGCAGAAAGAGTGTTGTTAATCCTGGGTTTATCCTGTTCATATATGATGCGCAGTAAACACAATAATTTCATTGATTAATGTCATTAATTCTTTATTGCAGAAATGCTCATCTATTCCTGACATTCAGCAACTTTTTTTTTCCAGCTGCGTTATCTTGATAGTCGCGAAGATGAACAGATTCGAGGGATCACAATGAAATCTAGTGCAATCAGTCTCTTTTATGAGAAAGGTAAATAAAAGTACAGTTGTCCCCTTGCTCTGAAGCCCCTCAGTACAGGTAAATAAAAATACAGTGGTCCCATGCTATAAAACCCCTGGGTAAAGGTAAATAATAGTACAGTGGTCCCCTTGCTATAAAGCGCGTGAGTAAAGGTAAATAATAGTACAGCAATCCCTTGCTATAAAGTGCGTGAGTAAAGGTAAATAATAGTACAGTGGTCCCTTGCTATAAAGCCCCTCAGTAAAGGTAAATAAAAGTACAGTGGTCTCCTTGCTATAAAGCCCCTGAGTAAAGGTAAATAAAAGTACAGTGATCCCTTGCTATAAAGCCCCTGAGTAAAGGTAAATAAAAGTACAGTGGTCCCATGCTATAAAGCCCCTGAGTAAAGGTAAATAAAAGTACAGTGGTCCCTTGCTATAAAGCCCCTGAGTAAAGGTAAATAAAGTATAGTGATCCCTTGCTATAAAGCCCCTGAGTAAAGGTAAATAAAAGTACAGTGGTTCCTTGCTATAAAGCCCCTCAGTAAAGGTAAATAAAAGTACAGTGGTCCCTTTTGACCATGGGGTCAAGGTCTCATTCATACAAAATTTGCAATAAGGTTTTGGTTAAAGTTTTTCATTAGCTTGTAGTTCCCGTAACCAGTTGATGGATTTTCTTTGGGATGAATCATTATGAAGCTAAGACTGCAAAATGCTCACTTAACTCTTTGACCTGTTGGCAAAGTCACATGTTTTACAGCAATGTTGTAATCATCAGCTCAGCATAGTTCACTGTTTTGATTTCCATCAAAAATGCTATAGAAAGGGAGTTTGGTTTTTTATGGTGTTCTTTTTTCATAGAGGTCTAAGGGCATCTATCTGGCCACACTTTTTCAGCAGAAAAAAAATTTAAATATATGCCTACAACTTTTCATTAATGAATGTCCATTCATCCTTGTCTCTGTTGGCACCAGCAATGGCCAAAGTCATGAAAGGTCGTTGTTTGGGTTTAACACCATCAGTCAGCCTTCCTAGCTTCAACCTTCCATGTCATCTGTGGACCATGCTGAACCGCTTTTGGACAGGACAGGGTTGTTGTGCAGTCAACTATGTCCAATGGGGCCAGGCCACTGACACTTCCTGTTGCTGTGGAGCTCTACAGACCATGTCACACATTGTGAACAACTGTTCACAAACAAAGTTCCCTGATGGACTGTATGCTCTGCACTTTGCTGAGGATGATGCTGTTAAATGGCTGAACACGCACTGCACACGATAAATAAATGCCATTTTTCAGTGTATGATAGGTTGTACATTGCAGCTGGTACAACTGATGGAGGAAGAACATAGGAAACCCGTCTAAGAACCACCAACCTGTGGGAAGCTACTGGCAGGCTTTCTCACATACCCACATTGTCCAAGCCAGAGACTCAATCCCATGCGGACAGAGGTGAGATGATAGTGATCTGTAAAGGTGAACACTTTAGACCACATGGCCACCAGTTGTGATGAAACTTTAAGACTGTAGTAATATTTATTTTAAAATAACGTATCTAGCAGTGAAAACATCCAAGGTTTGTTTTAGTCTGCCATGTTAAAATATAAAGTGCTTGATGTAACATATTTTTGAGGTTAAAGTCACCCTGTTGGCCAGAAGATTTAATTAATTTTGAGGTTGAAATAATGACAAATGAGACTAAATTTATGCATATAAACAATTTATCATTTCATTAATGTTTTGTAGTTTTGGAAAGAAAAATTAGTTCAGAAAACTTAAAAATTTATTATAATATTTGCTGGTAGATAATGGGTGTATACTAAAATGGAATGAAAGCATGATCCAGAAAATTCCATTGTGCAGCTCATTTTATGTTAACCAGATATTCAAATATGTTAATATTTTCTTGAGTTTCTTAAGCACATTATAAATTTTATAGCAACAATGTAGGTGTAAAAGGAAAATATGATATTATGGTGCATACCACAAAGTTAAGATGGCAAAACTGTTGAAGCAAATAAGATTATCTCATTTTCATAGTACCATTATTGCATTACATAATATTATTTTCCTTTGTCCTACTAACATGTTGTGTGTCCCCCAAATTTGGATGGTGGGGTACATGGTGTCTCCTGCCCTTGGGATCCTGTATGCAAGACTGGGTACCTTGCATAAAGACATTCCAGTATCTTAAGACTTATACCTTGCATCAAGAGATGGTTGTAATCAAGTGCAAATACTGTCTTCTTGCATAGACCACCAACCCATAATTGAGTTGTTTTTTTTCTTTCCTCTCAGAAGTTGAAAAGAAAACCAGTGTATTTTTTGCAAATACAGTGAAGCCTGTCTTTAGATACCACCCCATAAGCCAGCAAAAGGTGGTCTTTCAAAACAGGTGGTCTCTCATATAAGTTTTTTGGACAGGGACCAGTCTGCAAGGTTGAAATTCAGCACTGTTTGAGAAGGAAAATAGCCACTATCATTGTACATGTATTCTTTATTCATAGTTCTTGTTAAATATTGTTTGCACTCATCTGAAAATAATTTTATATAACAATAATGATATACATCTATTATACATGATGAATCACATTTACATTTGAAGATCACATGTACATATACTAGTATATGAATTGTGAAAATGAAGTAAGGTAATGTTTATTTATCCTGTCGGTAAGTTAACTTCACCTTTCCTCCAGTGTTGGAATATATCTTGTTTTCGTTTGAGATTCTGCCATTGTTTTTAAGGTGTTGATATTATCAGTGATTGATTGTAATAATGACTGTTGTAGTTTTGATCAGACTTTGGGGGAACATGGAACATATATATATATATATATATATATATATATATATATATATATATATATATATATATATATATATATATGGAATCAAGACATAATTAAGTCTTCCAGAAACAGAGTAAATGTATATAGAGACAAAAGTCAAAGGTTTAATTCACAGATGACATAAACAGATTAACTTAGTAAATAAAGGTTGTAACCATTTGCAGGGGGGTTAAAAGTAGGAACCCCAATCAAAATTACAAAGTCATCATATTGCATTTTAATGATTGATTCTTATAGAGCTCATTCAGACCTTTTCAGAACAGTTTTAAGTTTTTAAATATGTTGATTAGTTCAAAAGTTATGACTATTTGAATATTGGCAAAAATTGGTTTTTCAGTGAATTTTTGCCTTATATAAATGGATGTTTAATTCTTTTAAGTCGCAGACCCGACACATTTAATAAAATAAGTATTAACATCATAACTTTTGATCTAAACAAGATATCTCCATGAAACATGGCAGTCTTATAGAATTTTTCCTGTAGAATTCAAATATCTACAGTAAATTAAACTATGTTCCCTAGATTTCAGTGTAGGGAAGAAAATAAGGGGTTAAAATCTTTATTTTTTTCTACCAGACAATTCAGATACTGGACAACATATTTCATAACAAGACATTTAATTCAGAAGAAAACATTGGCATACATTGTAAACAGTTCATCAAATTTTCTATGCTCTGAGAATGCCCACTGACATCCAGAATTTAGACATTCTGGAAGCATTCCAGTTGCTATGACAAATTCAGGCTTAACTTCCTGAACATTATCTCTGCTGGGCCATATAAAAACTCCCGCTTTCCTACATGGTGCCATGAATTTAACTATCAAATTATTATTATTATTGTCACTTTTAATTTCATGAACACATCCAGGGTACTAAGCATCCTGGTATGCTACGACAACATAATCATTTCCTTAAGCTGGTCTAGAACAGGCAACTGTTGACATACTGTATTGAGTACATCCATTTCACTTTCATAGAGTTCATCAGTGTCATTCGGATTTTGTTTTCTTTTCTTTGGTTGTGGTTCACTCATTCGGTCCAATATTTCATT
Organism: Megalonaias nervosa; assembly: GCA_016617855.1. Classification (NCBI taxonomy): domain Eukaryota; kingdom Metazoa; phylum Mollusca; class Bivalvia; order Unionida; family Unionidae; genus Megalonaias; species Megalonaias nervosa. Next base: position 12,465 of record JAECUM010051437.1, on the reverse strand, counting down.
GCACACACGTTTCTGGTGTTCTTTATGTTTAAGATGCAAGTCTTTTCCACCACGGCATGCTCTCTTCCACAATGACTCTTTATCTGTGGGAGTCATACTGTCATACCACTCTTTCATTCTGAGACGGTTTCTCTTGTTAAGTCGCTGAAGTTCACGAAAATGATGAATATTGATTTTTGAGGTATAATCTCTTTTGTTGACATTTTTTACAGAATAGTGACCAATTCGATTATTAGTTGAGTCTAATTTTTGTCTGTATTGAGCCTCCTGCATTTTTAATACGCGCAGTTTTCTTGATTGTTTGTTGCACAAATACTTTTTCTTGTTCCACTGTTTTGTGACGTCTTCTGTTTCATTTTCTATTTGTATGCCCACATTTTTAGAGCTGTAAGTAATACATGCCAACTGAACTTCATTGCTTTGACACACTGACTCTTTCTCATTACAGCTTTTGTTTTCTGTCACATGATCTGAATTTTTTATTGGCACCGTTGTCTTGAGTTCCTTCCCTAGAAGTTCATTAATGTTTGTTACACCTGGCACTTTCTTTTTACTCACAAGTTTTTTCTTCTGGTCAAGTACACTATTAACTCTGTTGGAAAGAGTAGATTGGTTAATTGACTGACACCAATCATTAAGTAATGTTAGGATCTCGCAAAAGTCAGCAAATGTTTGATTATTTTTCTTATAAAAATTGAAAATTTCAATCACAATTCCATTTGTCAGTCTGTCAATTTTTTTTACAAGATTTTGAAGATATTGTATCAACACTTATGCCTGCATTTTGGCAGTAAGGACCAGGAAAATCTATATTCTCATAATTCTACACTGAAAATGAACAAAAAAATGTTTTAGGAACAGTTAAAAAAATACCTATTTCATCATCTAAAATGGCAGAGCAGTACTTTATCATGGTACGAAAGGTAGATTTGTAAATCACATTTTCGTACTCTATTCGTACCACCTATCTTTTAGAGTTATTTGGTTAAATTTTGTTTACAGAGATTTCATTTTATTATTAAAATATTAAAACATCATTTGCATACAATAATTTGGCATTAATTTGCATTTAGATAAAAATTTTGAAGAAGAAAAGTAGTGTAAAATAATTCAAGAGTAAATGTCAAATCTACATATACATGTCAACGAGGACAATCATTTATATGATATAATTTACGCTGTATTTCACAAAAATATTTAATAAATACAGAATAATTACTTACCGATACAAAACACTCTAACAGTGTACATAAATCACAGCATTTGTCTTGTGATCGCTGATTATTCACATCGAAGTTATGTTTATCCTCGCGAATCCAATATGGCGACTTCGCCCACGTGTCTTATAGAGGTCAACTTGTGAAATGTGTACTTTCAAAATTAAATGCGGGTACTTAAATATACGTACTGAAAAACAAATTTGGTATTGAAAGAAAGTTTAGAATGTGTGTTTTGTAATGGTATATTGAAAATTGAAATGTAACGTTAGTGAGTTGAAAAAAATTAGCGAGACTTTAGGGACTATTTTCTCAGCACCGGGTCATCATATACAAATTTTCAAAACACCATTGAAAACGTCATTCATTCCCCATTCAATTGACGAATACCTCATTAATATTCATGAGGTTCTAGTGACCTGCAAACACACTGGTGTCAACCCGCGCACACAAGAAATAGCAATTAACTGAGAGCCGACAATTGTGATAACTGATTGATGATTACATGACCATATGGTTATACAACAAAATGTACATATTAATGAATTTTATATGCTTTTGTAGATAATCTAAAGCCCTTTTAAATAAAGTTTATTTCATAAAAATGTTATCATTATTGATTTTAATACAAATTTAGCATACACAGTATAAGAAAAAGTTGATTTTCACCCAGTTCACTGATACTGAATAGGCACTGTCAGGGGTTGCTATTAAAAGATGATGACTTAAGTCTGTGGGTTGTTATCACTGTAACAGCAAAACAGACAACAAAAAAACAACACAACACTGTAACAATAACGATCAAATCTGGAAAAAGTTTCTCACTTAAGACAAAGACCTCCGTCACTCCAGGCATTACAAATTAACTCCAAAGACAAATGATGTACTCAGCCACCACATTGAAGCCCTTTAAAAAGATTTCACAGTACGACATTATCTGCATTGTGTGGTTTCTTGCCAAAGATAAGGAAACAATACAAACCTTTGAACTGAGAACATATGTCCATAACTCTTCTGTTTGAAGAAAGAATGGTTTAATTTTAATGGGTATTTTAATTTTAATGGGTATTTATATGACTTTGGCACTACAGTAGTGGTTAGTGATGTACTTTAGTCTGGTATACAGTTGATACCAAACTGCTTCTGTGGGTGGCCTAAGTGGTTAGAGCATCTGCCTCAGATGCAGATGGTCACAGATTCGAACCCCAGCCTAGTAGTACCTAAGACTATTAAAAATGGTACTAGCAGCCTCCTTGCTTATAGCTCAGCATTAAGAAGTTATTGCTTGAACTGGTGGGCCTGGTGTCTGGATAATGTGGGACATGATACTACTTGTCTTTGGCATGGTGTCTCACTGCTAGACATTATTATAAACTGCCACACTGACTAAAATTGTTAAAGTACATTAAAAATCCAAAAAACACAAACACATTTGATACTAATTGATACTACATGTTTTACCTGTAAATTTGTGCAAACCAGTATCCAGCCTAATTTTTTTTCCTTTTTTCTTAGAAACAGTCTGTACTTTTTAAGTGATTGTGGTTACAAATCATTAAATAAAAGTTGGTGTTGTTTGTCTCTGTTCTTGCAATATGGTTTCTTCATAGCAGTGTTATTTAATCTGCACTTTGCATGCATACCATCCTAAGCAGTCATGTTTACAGAGGATTAAATCAAGGTCATTGTTGTTGATCTCTGTTTTTGTGATGCTGTCTTTCATAACAGTGTTAAAATGCAAAAGATCATGGTCACTGGTCACATTCTGCACCTGGTATCTCACAGTAATGCATTTATACAATAAAATCAATCTGTGAACTATCATTATGGCCATAAATTAAAGGTAGTCACCCGTAGCATGGATCACTCAAGGCAGGTTTTGCTACGCCTTCCAAGTTGCTTCTGATAATTTTGCTCTGTTAGGATTTCGTATATGTTGAATCTTTAATTCAGCTGCATGATATTAACACTAAGTTGTTTGCCACCCTTGATAAATTAAAAACGAAAGTAAAATATTATCACAGACTTGCTGCTTTTGTGAAAAATGTTATGTCAGTAATGAGATAAAGTAAATTTATTTTCAGAAAGTAAAGAGTACCTCGTGAATCTGATTGACTCTCCAGGGCATGTAGATTTCTCCAGTGAGGTCTCAACAGCAGTGCGTCTCTGTGATGGGGCTGTAGTTGTTGTGGATGTTGTTGAAGGAGTTTGTCCTCAGGTACTCATAGATTGGCTTGCACAGCACGTTTGGCTTTATGTTAAATGTTGTTTGTAAGTTTATTGCTAAGAATAAGACTTCTTTGATACTGCTTTTCACTACAATATCAGAGTTTTAGTTTTACAGATCCGAGACAAGACAACCTTTTACATCAGTTGACTATGGTTTGCCAAGGTTACTGCTATTTCTTCCCAAGCACTGATAATTGTTGTTAAACTCAACACATGATGATTGTTATTAAACTTGACACATGATAATTGTTGTTAAAGTTGACACATGATAATTGTTGTTAAACTTGACACATGTTCATCTTCAGGTTTAGCCCAATTTAAATGAAAACGGTTCCCTTCAGGCATTTAATATGGCCATTAGGGTGACTGTGGAAATGTAGTTTTGGCTACTTCTCCTATACTGTTTGGAGATATACTGTATATACTCGTTTATAAGTTCAGTCAAACTGCAAACATCAAAGATCCTGATCTGCCATAGCATAATGTGCCTGCAGATCAGGATCTATGCTGTTTGTTCTGCTGATTACCTCTAACCAGCTGCACAGACCCAGATTGCTAGCGCATTTTGCACTGGCAGATCTGTGTCTGTGCAGTTTGCAGTTGGTCTCATATTATAAGCGAGAATATACAGTACTAATAATTTTGTAACAGTCATCATGAGATGTAGTTGATCCTAAATATGAGTGGTTCCCTTTACATATCTAATATGGCTACAGTGGCAGTCATCTTTTATTTATTTTGTTTCTAAACCATTGGGAGATTTGTTGTGAAACTTGACACTGATTTATCTCCAGGTCTAGTCAAAGCTTAGTATTGCCACTCTGACATGTAAAATGGTAACTATTAATCATGAATGGTTTGTCATGTTGTATCTGATTGGCTGATCTTGTTACCACTCTGTAGTCCAAATTTCTGCTTTGATTTTGATTAAACTTGGAGCATATCCCTTTTAAATTAAGATATTTAATGACTTCAATAATGAGAGATTTCCATGCATACTGAGATGATTTTGCATCTGATTGGCTGAGCTTTGTACCCCAATGGAGGCCATATCTCTGATCCTGTTTTGATCAGCTTGAAATATGGGCTTATATCCTTGAGATCTTGAATGGATGGGCTTATATCATCAAGAACTTGAATGGATTCAATAATGAGTGAGATCCACATTTCAGTGATGTAATCTTGTGCCTGATTGGCTTACAATTTTACCACTTTGGAGGCAAGATTTCTGATCTGATTTTTATCAGACTTGGAATATATGCTTGTATCATGAAAAGCTCTTCTACAAGTTCAGTACTCAGCAGTATGTAATTATATTAATGAGTTGATCTTGCAGAGCTTGTTGCCACTCTGGAAACCATATTTCTGATCCAGTTTTGATCATACTTGAAATATTGGCTTGCATCATCAAGATTTGGATGGGTTTGATAATGAGTGAGATAAACACATATTAATGATATAATCTTGGATCTGATTGGCTGAACTTGTTACCATTTTGGAAGCCATGTTTGTGATCCTATTTTGAACAAACTTGGCATATATGCTTGTACCATTTAGATCTTGGACTGTCAGAAATGAGCAAGATCTATGCAGATGATTAGCTGCTCTTGTTAGCACTCTGGAAGTCATAATTCTTATTAAATTTTTATCAAAATTGGAATATGGACTTGTATCATCAAAATCTCAGATGAATTTAATGAATGAGATCCATATATACAAATGAGGGGATCTTGTATCCAGTTATATGGAAAATATTCTTAAATCATCAAGTCTGATATTGAGTAAGATACACACATATCACTGAGTTAATCATTCATCTGACGGACTCAGCTTGTTGATATTCTGTAAGTCCTATTTCTGATCCAGTTTTGATGATAAAGAAATATGGGCTTATATTGTCCAGATTAAGGCTGAGTTCAATAATGTGTGAAATCCACACATATTAATCCACACATATTAATGATGTAATCTTGAAACTGATCTGGTGAGATTGTTACTTCTCTGGAAGTCATACTTGTGATCTGATTTTGCATATGTGTTTATGTCATCCAATCTTGGACTGTTTTAATAATGAGTGAGATCCATGCATATTTATGAAGTGATCTTGCATGTCTTAGGCTGAGTGTATTACAACTCTAGAAGCCAGGATTCTGATATGATTTTATCAAGATAAGAGTACTGGTTTATATCACTGAGATCTTGGGCAATTTTGAAAGTAAGTGGGATCCATTCATAGTAATGAGGTGATCTTGCAACTGATTGGATGAGCATGTTGCCATTCATGAAGTCATATTTCTTTTTCTGTTGGATTTATTATCATCAAATTCTTGGATGACTCTGATTATTTGCATGTTAATTATGCCTTTATATTTAGAAAGAATTTTTCAGGATATGGTAAAATAAGTACAATCAACATATCGCAGTATTGGGAGATCATTTACATTGAGTGCATTTTTGACAATACTACATAAGCCTGCATAGCAAAAGATCAACTGTTAAGTTATGTAAGCAGGTGAGTACTGTCAGCCCCACTTAGACCTCTTGTCTAAAAGTAGCCCAACAACTTTCTCATAATTTGAATAAACCATTTGAAGCATACTTTTTCATTTTTTTCTCCATGTAATCCATACAGACCCATGCTGTTCTTCGTCAAGCCTGGCTGGAAAATATAAAACCAGTATTGGTACTTAACAAGATTGATAGACTGATTTTAGAGCTGAAAATGGAACCTCTGGAGGCATTTATACACTTGCAGCAGACTCTAGAACAGGTACCATTTTTCATATTTTCAGCATGCTGAAGGGTTTTATATAGTACATTTTCCTGAGCTGTTATTTAATCCTGCCTGTTAAAAGCTTGTGATTGTTCCTTTTGGTGATTGTGTGATATCAAACAACTATGTGACCATTCCTTTTAGTGAGTGTGTGATATCAAACAACTATGTGATCCAGCTTCTTGGCTTGTGTGTGTGTGTGTGTGTGTGTGTGTGTGTGTGTGTGTGTGTGTGTGTGTGTGTGTGTGTGTGTGTGCATGCATGCATGTGCTATTTATGTGCACATACACGCATGCATGTGTGATATCAAACAACAATGTGATTCTGTCTTTTGATGAGTGTGTGATATCAAACAACAACAACATTCTTTATTTTGGTAATTGTGTGATATCAAACCACTATGTGATCCTGCCTTTTGACATGTGTGATATCAAATAACTGTGTGATTCAGCTTCTTGGTGAGTGTGATATCAAACAACTATGTGATATTGCCTCTTGGTTTGTGAGTGATATCAAACAGTGTAATCCTGCCTCTTGGTTAGGGTGTGATATCAAACAGCTACGTGATTCTGCCTTTTGCAAAGTGTGATATCAAATAACTGTGTGATCCTGCTTCTTGGGTGAGTGTGTGATATCAAACAATGATTTGATCCTGCCTCTTGGTGAGTGTGTAATATCAAACAGCGTGATTCTGTCCTTAAGTAAGTGTGTGATATCAAACAAGTATGTGATTCTGCCTCTTGGTGTGTGTGTGATATCAAATATCCATGTGATCTTGCTTTTGGTGAGTGTGTGGTATCAAACATCCATGTGATTCTGCCGCTTGGTGAGTGTGTGATATCAGACAAGTCCCACACTATTACAGTGTTTGGAATCTGATAGGTGGTGACATGTTGATGTACACAGCTAGATAGAATTTTGAGTCAGTCAGTGGAGGAAAGGCTAGAAATAGTGATATAGTGGAATGGGTGAATAAAAGAGAATGTTAGATTGATGATGGGTTTTCCTAACTGAAAAGATTGATCAGTGATTTAATTACCAAATTTGAGAAGAGTTCCTTTCTCACTAAACTGAGAAACGATAAGTTAGTAAGTACTTGAATTGGAAGTGTATTCAAGAGGTTTTCTTTCTGTAATAAAAATGTATAAAAGGAACATTTCCACATGGTTTGTATAACAATGAAAAATTCTTGAATTTGGGGGTGTCATGTAAACTTCAATTTTTCTCAGAACTCATTGAATTTTATTTGATGGAATACAATGTATTAAAACTGAATAAAATATATTTAAACTGAGAATATTTGATGTTCATATTTTCCAAACCATATGAAAAAATAAAATGAGATAAAATTGATCAAATGATGCATGACATGGTTTGTTACCAGATGGAGTAGCATCCCTTTGCTGTATTGGTGCACTGTTAATGTTAATGGATTACAGATTATTCAAGAAAAAACGATGTGGGGAAGGGTCTGTTGATTTATTTTATCTCCCTTGAAAGCTATTTGAACCATCTTACTAGTCTTTGAAGAGAAATGTGTGGTAAAAGTTGATGTAAACATTTATTTTGTGTTAGATTTGGAAAACAATTTTGCATCTTGAGTGAATAAATGGCATAAAAAAATTAAAGTTATCCATCTGCAATCAGCATAGACCCTAGTCTGTCATTGTATAATGTGCTAGCAGATCAGGGTCTGTGTTGTTTGTTCTTGTGAATACTCCTAACCAGCTGCAAAGACCCAGATCCGCTGGCACATTTTGTGATGGCAGATCTGGCTCTGCAGTTTGCAGTTGGACCCAGCTTATAAGTGACTTCAGGTGGTTATCCCTATTTATAGCATATGTATAGGCACAGAAAATACATTTTAGAAAAGGGTAACTTCCAAGAATTATCTGCTCCTGCTTCTGTTGAAGCAGTTGCTTTTGTTGAGCAACTTAAGTATGAATGCATTCATCTTTTTATTTTTTACCCAGGGAAATCATTCAAAACATATATGAAAAGATATCTCTCAGCTGATCCTCTTTGTGAGTACTGTCAGTTGCATACAGTGTTTTATATAGCCAGTGTAGCATTTGAAAATGGAATTTAATAAATCCTATCCATCAGTATTTCTTTCACAACAAGGACTTTAAAAAAGTTTGAAAATGGTCTCTTAGGTTTGAAAGATAGACTTAGTTGAAGCAGTTCTTCAGTTGGACCCTCAATCCGAATATCCAGTACTTACATCCCTTACAACTCCTAATTTGTTTTGTCCAGAGAATGATTAAGTGCCAGATATAACATATCCAAGTCAGCTTTAGCATGTATTAAATATTCTGAACAGTTATTTAAGGACTTTTGATTGTTAAATTCATTGAAGAAAAAATATACTTTGTTCTGTCATTTCATGCACTAGTCTTATTATGTACTATTATTTGTTTCTGTTTCACATTTCAGGTTAATTTGGTAACAAGTGAGCTGTTCACGACAGAAATTATGGAAAAGAACTATCAGGTAAATTTTTTGTTAAAGTTATGGGTTGACACAGTCAAAGCAGTACCACATTTTCTGAAAGAATTATTAGTTTTCTGAGATTCTTTCATGATCAGTAATAGCAAACATGTAATCGAACAAGAATTGTGTGAAAGAGGATATTTAACAGCTTGCAAACAATGTACTTTTTACATGCAGCTAATGTTTGCCATTACTTTGAATGCACTATTTTCAAGGGGGTATCCGTTTTTGTCATGGCTACAAATCATGAATTTAAAGATCAAGTGAATACTGTCTATACTTATAAGTTGAGTTCAGCTGCAGGCAACATAGACCTTGATCTGCCATTGCATCCATGTGCTAGCAGATAGGGTCATAAATGAGCAATTTCCACTGCCAATCCATTTTTTACAAATACATCATTTCCCTCAAATACACCTACAATGGCTTCTCTCTGGTATGTTGTCATACTTTGATGTGAAACATACAAAGTATCCTTTTGAAGTCAGTTGCGTCTACCATTTTTGGCCGTTGTACAAAGTACCACTGTTACAGACTTTTGGTTACTTGGCATTATATTCTAAGGGAGGCAACTATGCAATCCAATAGCAATGGTATAGACAATTCTTTTCAATTATCACCCTTTGAATCAATTGAGTCTGCTTGGAGCACCACTACTGCGTCTGCCATTAATTACTGCGAAGCGCCGTAAACAAACTGAAACTTGCACTGAAAAGTGCAATGTCTGAAGCAAGATGTTCAATGCCTGTTGTATTTTGCAATATAAATGAATGTACTGACTGCATGAGAGAGTGGACAAATGTCATGTACGGCAACATTTACAACTATTTAATCTCTTTGAAAGCAGTAGATGGAAAATAAACAAAGAACTTAAAAAGCTTACTAAGTTATATCTACTTCCAGGGTGGAAATATGGATACAATTTTGCACAATACATTGAACTTGGAGAATAAAATTATCACAAAAGGAGAAATACGCTCAGAGTAGTACACGAAGCTTACTTTATTTGTACCTTGGAGGGGGTTGTTGAGAATGGATGGTGTACATGTATGGTGGGGAAAGGACACTCATGCAGTCATGTCAGTGCTTTGTTGTGGAAAATTGAAAATGCTGTGAGAAATAATCTTACTGGGGTCAGTTTTACTGAACAACAGCTAAGTGGAACAGAGGTATGAAGAGAAATGTTGAACCGAAACCCCTTGCAAATATTAAATTCAAAAATCCAAAATTGGTAACAGCCCCATTAAAGATGACAGAGAAGTAGTGCCCATTGCCCGAAACACGCCATTTTATTTGACAAAGGCAGAGTTTAAAACTGCTGTTGACAATTCACCATTTAAAACTTATTTCAGATTAAAGGAACAACAATGAACAAAAATTTGACAAGTGAACCTTTGAACTGTACAGGTGATACATCACTTCATTATCGTAGCAGTCATGAAAGCTTATCTTGTAGGAAATGTTTAACATTTTTTCGAAAGTATGTATGCCTGAATGCAGATCATATTAATAAACTGCAAAATGAAACTGTCATTCAGTGTAAGTGTCCTTTGTGGAGAGACTCTAGAAAATTGAGAATTACAGCTAGCAGTTCACACAAAGTACCCATTAAAGAGACAGCTGATTTGCATCAATTTCATATGGGATCATTTACATTCAAAATTTATTGGCAACAAATTTACAAAACATGGGCAGGACAGTGAGGTTAAAGCAAAACAATTTTTATATTTAAATGGCTATGCTGTAAGTGACTGGATTGTATGTGTCAGTGAAGGAGTAAAGGTTATATGCAAGTCCTGATTGGATTATAAATGGAGATAATTTGTTAGAAATTAAAAGTCAATTTCCAAATTCTAAATGGACAGTGTTAGAGTAACTCTTCGCTAGTGGCAAATATGATGTAAACTTTGTAAAGAGTGAAAATGGAAATGTATTAAAAGTTAAAGGAGGCATAGGATTTTGTTTACAAGTTCCATTATATTATCTAAGTTTTGCATTGGGTTGAGAAAGTGTAAACTTTTTATATGGCATAATGAAGATGACCACAAGTTTGCAGATGTTCAATATGATGATTACTTTGTGAAAAATCAGATATTGCGCCTTTTTGAACTTTTTTAGAAGAAGATGATGCCACATTTAGTTGATGAACTAGAACAAGACCATCTGATGCCCTGTAAAGAATTAAAAAAATTCATGAACCAATAATTCGGATGAGTAACATCTGCTGTGCTTTTGCATGACACTTCATATCAAATGTGTACTGAGATACACAAATATTCCATATCTGATTAATTGTGATGATGTGTTCAACATATTTATGATGCTTAAACATGTTGGATGTTATATGGAATATATTGTTACACATTATTATGTCAGTTATTTATGCATTAATATCTATACATTTTTTTTCTTCAAATATGTGGAACCCTTATATAAATTGTTTAGCTTTGTAGTATATACTTTAATTAACAAAGTACACTCCTCAAGATGACCCCAAATGTTTACATTCTAAAAATAGGCTGGACCAGGATCCTGTGAGTGCCGATACTGATCAACCCACCACACTAAAACTGTTGACATGTTTGTGATTAAGATTTGGCACACAAAGGGTAATTCACAAGCTACAATGTAAATATAATTGGGTGATGTCCTGGAATGCATAGTATAACAAACAATATGGAAATTTACATCTTGACATCCAGTTGATTAATGATAGTATCATGTGCCTTTGTTAACCAGTGTGTAGGATGCTGTAACATGGAAAAAGTCAGGTTAACTGTTACCAGGCCACAAACTAATTATAGCTTAAGAACAGCTAAACATGACACTAAAGCAATAAACAATTCAAGTAGGTAATTAACAACCCTTAAGTGAACATTGACACTTCATAAATCAAAACATACATGAATTGCATTATTTAATCATCTTATGAATCTCTTTTAAGATCTGGTCTTACATTAACGAGTACACAATTAAAGTGTCATCAAGCAAAAATGTGAAATTATGTGAAATTTGTAAGGAACTAAATGTGCTTTCACTGTGGATTTGTTTGTGTTTCACATAATGATTCTTTCCATATATTTATTTTTCTTGAGTTGTTTGTACTTCCATTGACTGCACAGGAAGTTCCACTACCCATTTCATACTTTGCTTGTATATTAATTATAAAAATATCAAAACATCTGCAATTGAGAAACACTAAATGTAAACACAAAAAGCAGCTGATACTGAGACAGACAAATTCGCAGGATTGTAATGGCTGGTAGTACCCATGAAAATTGGCTCATTGCCAGATAAGCCTGTCTATAGTGTTACGTATATGTAATTAAGTTGCTTGTGTGTTAGTTTTAAATTCTTTTTTTTAATTTTTGTTTCATTGCATTTTATTGTAATGATAATTTTCACGGGATTTGACTATTTTCGGAAAATTCAGTCTTTTGTTTTGACCTGATTAGAATGCAAAAGTGTTGCTTTATTACTATTTTTAGCTCACCTTAGTTGAGAGATTTGTAAACACTAAGTGAAAATGATTGGTTATTACCACAGTCTTGATCGGCCCACGTGTTAGCTGTGTTGTAAACAGTCTTTTTTATTTATTTCCAGTGTGAGAATCTGATTCTTAGCTAGGGCTATTCTGGCCTATGTGTAAATTGGCATTTTCTTTACTGCGCTGCTTGATGATTAAGTGACCATGTGACCCATCACGCGGGTCTGAAGTGACGTTTTAGTTGGGTTTAATACTCATATCTCAGC